>LIEC01011364.1:0-11255 GCA_001925005.1 Drosera capensis
TCTGCGATTGATTTTCTGGCTCCTGAATTTGAATTGCTTTTGGATTGCTGTTTTGACACCTTGTGGCTGCGAATTGTTGAATACGTCTCTTGTTTTCAATAATTTCTGCTGGGTGCGTTGGTGTGAATGGCGGCAGAATGCGACGTCGTTGAATGTGGCTGCTTTTGGAAATGAAGAGGAATGAATCTTGGGCGGCCTGCTTTGCTGTTGGGCTGCTTTGCTATCATCATTGTATTGGGCCTCTGAATAAATGGATTGAATTGTTGGTTTTGTCTTTGGATCATTGTTGCATAGTCTTGTTTCAATAATTTGTTCCTGAAATGTAAAAATAACCATATTTTTCATCATAAATGCTAAGCAACAGATAGTTAAATGCACGTAAAAAATGATCCCGATCAATAGGCTAAGAGAATGAACCGGGGATTTGTGTACAGGATCTGATGTGACAGCTGGTCACATGTGAAACTCAACTGATGTTGACAGCTAACCTTTTTAAGATCCTCATACTATCACACTTTAACCCTCAAATCTTCGATTTGACTGAACCCCAAGCCTCTGACTCAACCTGCTGCACTTCAGTCTACTGTACCTTAGTCTACACTCAATACTGTTAAGACCTCGTCTACACCCAGTCCCTGCTGCAACCTCATCTCTACCCAGATCTGATGCAATCCATGCATTGCCGTGTTGATTCTCGTCTGCAAGTTCAATCCTAGATCCTGAAATATTTATAGGTCTTTTGTTGCTCAAGCATGTTTTAATTGTTTAGATGAAATCCTCTGTAGTAGTCTGCATCTGGTGGCCCCCATAATGCTCTCTATTTTTGGTCATCTGCTCTCTAGCATTTGACCTAGACTACAGCTATCTACCTAATTTCCACCTTAAGTACACTAACAACATCATGGCTAATACTCCAAAGTTTTGTTCATCAATTTTTATACAAGTGGAGGGATTATACATTCTTATCACGAGCCTCGCATATGGTAGTTGGTTCATGACATGAGTCGGTGCTTCATGCATTTTGCCCAAAAATGGTTCTTCTTTGTCAGCAACACCATGGCACATTCTTGACATGTAGTGTACTTCTGCAGGTCTCGACTAGATAACGATTCTTCCTTTCAGCAATACCATTTTGTTGTGGGGTGTCTGGGCATGTCAACTACCCGCGGATATTGTTTTGTCACTGGAAATTCTTGAACTCGTTTGACATGTATTTGTCGTCGTTGTCTATATGGAGACACCGCATCGTAGTCCCATCCGCGGGTTGCTGTAACAAGATTGTTGAATTCTGATCTTAACTAGTGAATAATTATCCTCCTGTAACAAGATTGTTAAAATCTGGTCTTAACCCGTAAAAAACGTAGAATATTATAAACCTCTACACTTAATAAAACTATCACACTCAAATCGTGTTTAGCACTCACAAATTACACCATATTTATATTTGGAAATACGCTACAAATACACACTAAAAAACGCTTCAAAATGGCTAAAAACAACATAACAACAACTCTAATGACTTGAAAACGCAAGAAACTGTGAAAAGAAACTTGAAATGATCTTAAAACACTCAAAAACCCTTCAAAAGACTAAAAACAACATAAAAACAACTCTAATGACTTGAAAACGTAAGAAGCTTTGAAAAGAAACTTGAAATGAGCTTAAAACACTAAAAAAACACTTCAAAAGGTCATAAACAACATAAAAGCAACTCTAATGACTTGAAAACGCAAGAAACTATGAAAAGAACCTTGAAATGATCTTAAAACACTCAAAAACACTTCAAAAGACTATAAACAACATAAAAACAACTCTAATGACTTGAAAATGTAAGAAACTATGACAAGATCCTTGAAATGAGCTTATAACACTAAAAAACACTTCAAAAGGCTAAAAACAACATAAAAACAACTCTAATGAGCTGAAAACGCAAGGAACTATGAAAAGAATATTGAAATGATCTTAAAACACACAAAAACCCTTTAAAAGGCTAAAAACAACATAAAAACAACTCCAATGACTTGAAAATGCAAGAAACAATGAAAACAACCATGAAATGAGTTTAAAACACTCAAAAACACTTCAAAAACACTTCAAAAGGCTAAAAACAACACAAAAACAACATAAAAACAACTCTAATGACTTGAAAACGCAAGAAACTATGAAAAGAATCTTGAAATGAGCTTAAATCACTTAGCTCTTAAATGCTTTGCACTTATTCTTGTACTTAGAAACTCTCTAAGTTTTTGTAGTAATGAACAAGAGTACTAAGCATCCCTCATATACTACTTACACTACCATAATTCTTAATCTCCTTAGCCAACATTCCATATTCAACCTAGGAGACTACTATTTCAAGGTAGATTATTAGTTTACAACTAAACTTCTTCTTAGTACAACTAACTTCCTATAGCTAACTTCCAAGCATACAATGTTTTACCAAAGAAATATAGTTAGAAAGAGTAGGAGATGTATTAGGTTGTTTAACATTAACTATCTTATGTAGTCATCCAAATTTTCTTTTATGTTTCTTGTCCAGTTAGAGTTTTTATTTCTTACAAGTTGCAAAACATGTTTGAAAAGCTTTAGAATTAGAGCTAAGGTTTCAAATATTACGTATTGGTAAGTATAGACGTATGAGAATCTAATATTTTGCCTACCACACTCAAGCTCACAATATCTCAAACTGAGAAGAATGAGAATGAATATACGACGTAATGTGTCTCTCGCATGCAAGTCAAATTAAAATTTATAAACACTCACTTACACAGTTACATTCTAAAAATATTAAGATTAATGTAATAGGGGAAGTAAAGGTCGAACTCATAAGGACGGTCACAATATTATTTATTCTCATTTTAGTCATGACAAGATTCTATTAGATATATGAAAATTAAGTCATTGAGGGATTTAAATCACATGAAATAAAACCTAATTAAACTAAATAAAACAAATAAATTGTTACGGACTAAATAAAGGTTTTTTCTAATTAATTAAAAGGTAAGGATTAGATCAATTTCATTCTCACTTTAAGGATCAATGAATGATAATTAAATTAGTTTGTTATTCAAAATGATTTTGATTACAATATAAGGGTCTCTTATATTACGTTCTCTATATTGCTGATTACCAAAAAAGAATGAATAATCGTAATCAATTGATGTAACTTACAAAAAGAGAATGAATATGTTAAACTAAATAATTAAATTAAATAAGGAACACTTCAAACATGAATCAATAAAACAAAATGTTTGATTATTCATTCATATGCTAAAAGGTTCTAATCATGTATGACCAAAAGAGAATGTATCAAACTTGATTAGTTGCTACTAAATATAATTGAAAGAGAGCAATCCATAGTTAGATCAACTCATAACATAACCTAAATGGTCAAACTAAGTGACATAATGCGTTAATCATGATAAAGTCAAACCTTTAGCATCATTCACTATTATACAAATCCAGTTTTGGTTCATCAAACTTGTTATTTAAAAAAGGTTTAATTATGACGCTATTGGGCATAAGCATCACGTTAGCTAGAGTGTTAATTATCAATTAGTTTGTATAATTAACCTAACATATTTTTTTCTTAGCATACTGATGAGCTCGTATAGATTTAAAAGGAATAAATTGACTAAGAACAAGAGAACTTGCTCAACATAAACACATATAGCAATAAGCTTAAACTATATAAGTTTACATGCAATCAATCAATAACAATTCATGACTGAGTTTAAATCATGATGTGTTATTTTTCTTTCAAATTCAATCAATTAGCACGATCAATAATTAGCTCTTGATCAGTTGACATCAATAGGTGCACAAACTAACTGATTTCATAACATATAAGTAATTACGATCAGATTTCATGCAACTTTCTTCATAAACAAATATGATTTTAATGATCTATATAATCTCATCAAGCCCCTAAGCATGGGTTGGAAGCAGTGCATTAGGCCGTATGGTTGTGCATGATGGCAGCCCAGCAGCACTAGATACGGACCAGTTTGATCATGTGCAAGATATATGGGTCGTGATTCAGGTCTCAAATGCAAGATTAGATTTATTTAAATATTTTCCTTAATGGGTTATACATATAACTCATGTTATTAGTCAATTGTCAGAGTTTAGATTGATCTAATGCGATGTGTAATCCTCTCTTCACATAGTGCTTTGCTATCACAGTTTGTGGTGGTGTATTGTGGGTGTTTCTTCAGATACTTGGTTTTCCACGTTAATTCTTATGTCATTTATAGTCAACTCTATCATCTAGTATCTTTAATCTTTTCACAATTCTCTTTTACTAACTTTAATTATGTTTAAATAATCAATTAGAGAATAAGGAGCTCTCGGGTTATTCTTACACTTTATTTGAGTGATGAACTTTCTCAAATTAAATAGACAAAAGAGTGCCTATTCAAAATATTGAACAAGCTAGGTCACCAATGTTAGAGAAGGAAGGCCACCAATATTAAAATATCCAAGTCACCTTCCTGGTGTGCACCTCCCTGGATGATTACCAAATCAAGAAAGACAAAAGACAAAGGAATCCACTTAATCAATGCTTTGCCTTTGATGATGATGAGAGGCATAATGGTCAAAAAACTACATCTTGACTCAAATCATCATTGTGTATCTCATCGGATTTTCAGTGTCGTAAAAAACCCCAGTTCTATTCCCAAGAGGTTTAGGCAATGACAAGGAAAGGAAATAAATGCATCCACATAATCCAACTAATTGTAAGGTATGAGGAGGGCTCCCCTATAAGACATGATGATATACGCAGCATTATCCCTATTTTTACATAGAGAGGTTGTTTCTTGATGTCCTTGTATGTCAAACCCATGACCTCACGGTTAAGAGGAAAACGGCTTACCATTGAGCTTCAGTAAATGACGATACTTTGAAACAGGAGTAGATTTTGTTAACATATTTGTAGGAACTGGTTTCCTCTAACACATTGCTTACATCTCATACAAAGTAAAAATGGATGGTAATGTGCTTTGTCCTCTCATGATATATCTGGTCATGGGTAGATGAATGGTTTAAGAACTGTCATAATGAATCAATGTGTCATCTTGCTTCAAACCTAAGCTTACATCTAATTCCTTTCAACTAAATAGCTTTCTTCACGGGTGATGCAAAAATTATGAATACTTTCTATATAGTGCTAAAAAATATTGAGTGTATGTGTGAATAGATTTATCCACATCATTCGTGGAATAAAAGAAAAAAAGAGTAACTTTTATATATGAATAATACATAACCCATTAGTTATAAGCGTTGTCACATGTTTGGAAGATAACATGTTTCTCATATAACATATTGTCATCAAAGCTTCATTCATCTGGTTCATATGTTCTGATATCCTATCCTGTTGAGGAGTGTTAGAAATAGAGACAAGTCTCACAATACCTTTGTGCTTGTTGAACTCCATAAATTGCTAGTTTATAAATTTTATCCCGTTGTCGATTTGAAGTGTCTAAATGTGTCTCCTGATTGTGTCTCAATCAACTTCAACCATTCCTTGAAGTTCTTAAGTAGTTAAGTACCTCTGATTTCTATTTTAAGGAATATATATAGAGATAGAATGAGAATAATCATTAATATAGGTAAAAAAAATATCTTTTACCTCGTAAATCTGCATGTCAAGTGTCCTATTTGTTCTATGCCTTCACATCACCAAACAACACTCTCTACTACTAGTCGAGTATACAACTCTTGTAAAATATGAGCTTTCAAATTTCCATGCAACTAGGAATATCTATTCCTTTATTGGCCATAAGTTAAGCCATGTCATAACTTTATCTCAGGACGATCTCCACTATCATTTACTTACAATGATCAGGCAATAATTGCATGAGCTCAATCTTATAGCACCAAAGAAAGGTAACAAACAAACACGAAGTATTTCCTTGATTGTCATCATATAATTCTCCTTGACCTCCATGTCCCATACTAAGAATGATAGGAACATTATTCTTTATCTAGAGAACCTAAAGAGATTTTCTCTTTACTGTTGGAACGTAGCGAACATTTTTTTATGTACGTACAACACTCCCATTTCCATATACGAACCTCTTCCACACCAAGTATCTTATAGGCAACACAATTGTCTATAAGAACTACATTTTTTTGAGACTATAAATTTTATGAAGTTAAGATGCGAACTAACATGAAAGATATAAGCGGACTCCTTCATCCTCTCTGAAGTGGATCCAATCAAAGATCCCACGGTGGATGTACGACCGTTGAGATAGTTTGAGTCTCAAATAATATGAGCAACTAAAGTTGCTTCCTTCTTCGACTTGTTCTTAGCTTAGGACATTCTATAGGCAAAGGAGACATCGATTCAAAATATGAGACAAGGTAGGCCACCAACGTTGACTAGTTAGACTATAATTGTTGAAAAGTTAAAGTCATAGTATTGAAATACTCAAGTTATTTTCTTGATATGCACTCCCCCGAATGAATCCAATCAAGAAAGACAATAGTCTGATAATGATGATGATGAGAGGCTTGTCTTTGATGAGAGGCTTAATACCTTGTCTTTGATGATGATGGTGAGAGGCTTAATAGTGTACAATTTCACCCCGACTTTCGCAATATCTTTTAAATAACCCTATCATGTCCAAATGGTTAATTAATCTTGATTTCTTGTTATCGAGGATCAGGAGAAAGGATAGAGGTGAGTTAGATGTGATGTTACTTTGAGTTGGCTTTCTAACAGGTATTTTTCGATATAGAGATAGCACGAGGGAACTGCTTGTGTCTGACAGAACTGTGACATTGTCTTCTGCGTGATAACCTTCTACGGCTTGTTTGGTTTGGCAGTGATAATGTTAATTGATGTGGTAGTTAGAGATTTGTAGTTATGCATAGTTTGTGACATCTTATGTTGGTTGCGTATCAAATAAGGCAGAACTATGAAAAAACAATCATAAAATGAAACATATGGCTTGATGCTTGTTTCATCATTAAAAAAAGAACATGATGGCGACAAACTACAATTCATAAACAGAAGAAATGGAAATCCGCGTTCCATGAAACTGACGGTGAACAAGAAACGCTTTATTCAAGAATAAAAAAGAAAGAAAACTAGAAAAAAAAGATGACGCTATTCAAAAGAAGACAAGGAGAAAGGAAGACACAAAAGGAGGAGAGGGAAGTGGGAGGGAGTTAGGAGCGGCTATGAGGAGAGGGAAGGCAAGGAAGAACCAAAGATAGGAAACCGCCACCGTTCGATGAAGGAAACGTTAAACCCTGTTTCCGTATTATTCCCAATAAATAAAATATTTTGATGATTTATGAAAATTGGAAAATGGAATATATGAATATTAACATTGTCTCTCGCATTAGTAAATCTTGATCGTATAATATCTATGTAAACAATTTAAAGAGTCGTACCGATAGAGCTTGACTGTATAATATGTAAGCATGTAATCCTTAATGCCTTGAAGGTACCTCATCAGCTTCTTTATAGCTCTCCAGTGATCCATACCTGGCTCACTTTGATATCAAGACAATATTAGGTCAAGTGCAAACCTAAGAATACATTAAGCATCCAACAACAAAAGTATGTGGAATATTGTTCATTTGTTCTCTTTCGAACTTGTTCTTAGGGTATTGGCTCAAACTGAACCTATCACCGTTCACAATAGGTGCTATACTTGATTAATAGTCGTTCATCCGATATCTCTCTAAGACTTTATTGATATAGGTTTCTTGAGATAGTTCTAAGATACCTTGAGGTATATCTCTATGAATTTTAATGCCTATAACATAAGAGGCATCGTCCATATCTTTCATGTCAAAATTCTTAGAGAGAGATTGTTTCACTTCATGTAGCTATCCCTTATCATTAGATATAAGTAAAATTTCATCTACATATAGCACAAGAAAACAAATCTTACTCCCACTGACCTTCTAATATATGCATTCATCCTTGATATTCTCAAAAAAATTGAATGAAGAGACAACATCATGAAATTTCAAATACCATTGGCGGAACGCTTGTTTCAATCCATATATAGATTTCTTGAGGTTGCTCACCTTTACTAGAGGGGAACCCTTTAAGTTGCTTTATGTAAACCTCCTCCTCTAGATCTCCATTGAGAAAAGTCATTTTCACATCTATTTGATGCAACTCCATATCAAAATGGACAACCAATGCCAAAATAATACAAAAGAAATCTTTCATAGATACAGGAGCAAATGTCTCATTGTAATCGCTTCCCTCCTTTTGAGTGAATCCTTTGATAATAATTCTGCTTTTATACCTCTCAATGTTGACCAATGAATCTTTCTTGGTTTTAAACACCCATTTACAACAATAGCATCATTAGGCAACTCTACCAAATCCCAAACTTTATTTCATGCCATAGCATTCATCTCTTCCTTCATGGAATTATACCACAATGTGGATTCATTGTAACTCATGGCTTCAGAAACTGTGTTAGGATCATTCTCAACGGTAATGTCATAACCACACAATTATAGATACATAACATACTCTTTAGGAATTGCTGATTTTATTTCTAGTGTATCTTCTTAATGTTGCATCAACATGTTCTTGAGAAAAATCTTGAGCAGCTTCTTATGCAATTGGATGCTCAATATCTTGAGAAACTGCATGCTCAACATCTTCAGGTAATTGTCGAGCAAGTGGATATACCATGTCTATATCAGTAGCTTAAGGAACCTCATTGATTTGTTGTTCAACAGTCAGTGGAACTGGAGGGGTGTTGTGCATAACAATCAATCTATAACTTGAAGTGGATAGTTGAGCATATGTAAGATCTTTCTCAAGGTTAATGCCCCAAGATTGACCGCTACCACTAATCAAGTCATTTTCAAGAAATTTCGCATGTCTTGATTCCACAATCCTAGTTGTATGAGATGGACAGTAGAATCTGTAACCCTTGAACTTCTCGACATATCCAATGAAATATCCACTTATGGTCCTTGGATTCAACTTCTTTTCATATGGATTACAAATTCTCACTTCTAATGGCTATCCCCAAATGCGTACATGTCATAAACTTGGTTTTCAACCTTTAAATAACTCAAAAAGCATTTTAATAGTAGCCTTGGTTCGAACTCAATTTAATATGTACACAGTCATCTTAAGTGCTTCTATCCACAAGAACTTAGGAAGCTTACAACTACTAAGCATACTATGTACCATATCTAGTAGGGTTCTGTTTTTTCTCTCCGCTATATTATTTTGATCTGGAGATCCCGGCATGGTGTATTGGGCAACAATCTCATGCTTATGAAGAAACTTTGCAAATGGACTAGGTGCTTGTCCATCTTCAATGTATCTACCATAGTACTCTCCACCTCGATCTGATCTAACGATTTTAATTTACTTTTCGCGTTGTTTCTACTTCACTTTGGAACACTTTAATGGAATCCAAAGTCTTATTTTTATTATTAAGCTGGTCGAGATACATATAATGTGAGTGATCATCAATAAATAAGATGAAATATTTTTTACTATGCGAGTCCATATCAAGACTATAAATATATCCGTATGTATGATTTCTAATATGTTTATACTCCTCTTGGCATCTTTCTTAGGCTTATTGTTTTTCTTTCCTTTTATGCAATCCACACAAATATCATAATCAGTAAAATCCAAAGTACTAAGTACTCCATCATTTACTAATCTTTTTATTCGATCAATGGAGATATATCCTAATCTATAATGCCACAACATAGGGGAATTTTCATTCATAATATTTCATTTTAAACCAACATTATCATAACCATGCATCGCATCATAAACATTATTTTCTTGTTAATGTTAACAATAAAGACCATTAGACAAAGTATCACTTTCAATAACATCAGATTTAAACGATAAACTTAATATCGAGTCTGATAAATTAAAGAAATAACGCAAGGGTATAAGTATTGAAACTGAAATCAAGTTCCTAGAGAAACTTGAAACATAAAAGGTCTTTTTCAAATACAAAACATAATCACTACTTAGGACTAATTTGCAGGTCCCAGTCTTATTTGCTGAAAAGATGCTTTGTTCACTTTCCACTACCTTCCTGTTGTTTTGAAAGTCTTGCAAGAAATTTGAAATATGGATTATAGTACCAACATATTAGATTCATAAAAAACACATGAGATTAGATTATCTTTTTTTTTTTAGTCAGACCTTATACTTGATGCAATCCATCTTCAGGTGCCATTCTTTTCTACAAAAGAAGCATTTGGATTGTTTTTTAATGTCAGGTTGGACAGGTAGTTTATCTTTCCCTTTTCTTCTTGCCTTACTCCTTAACCTTTCCTTGTGTTGTCAAATGAACTTTTTCCCCATACTCCATAAGCAATCTTTGTTCTTCTTGAGCACACATGGTCATGAGTTCATTAATTGACAAGTTACTCTTATGTGTTGTAAGTGATCTTGAAAGGTGCATATTGTTAAGGAAGGACACATTCAACTATCTTTCCCTTTCTTCTTGTCTTACTCCTTAGCCTTTTCTTGTGTTGCCAGATGAACTTTTTCCCTAGACTCCATAGGCAATCTTTGTTTTTCTTGAACACACATGGTCATGAGTTCATTAATTGACAAATTACTCTTATGTGTTGTAAGAGATCTTGAAAGGTGCATATTGTTAAGAAAGGATATTCAGAATGTAATACAAGAAAAGTGTTAAGAATCTCAACCTTCATAGCAAATTCGAACTTGGAGAAATCAGTACTGATGATTGATTTGAAGAGAAGATATGATGATTTTATTCTCAGATTATGACTCTCTTCAAATAAGAGTCTCCAGAATAACAAATAGAAAACGTAAAATGTGGAGAACAATTTTTCTTTCTTTCTTTCTTTTTTTTTTTTGATAAAAAAATGTGGAAGAACATTAATTAACAAAATAAAATTAAAATGAAACGAAATGAAGTAGTAAATCCTCAGACGTCAAAGACTCAAAATTCATAGCACTCCGTCTCAGATAGGGTTGATATCAACCCACCCATATTTGTTGCACAAGACCTGTATTGGGTTCCACCATTATCCCTTCTTGAGGATATCGTCAACTCCTCCTTTAAACAAGTGTGTTGTAGCATGATCTCCTCGGCTTTTCTAAGGTGTTGGAGAAGTAATTTGTTACTTGGTAGTACTAAGAATTTGTTGCAGTATAGTAAACAAGAAAGATGATGGGAGAGTTAAATCTTTGTTCAGGTAGAGAATCTCTTAGATGAAGAATGGCATGGAAGTTTTGTTTTTTTTTTTTTTTG
>LIEC01011364.1:11275-105889 GCA_001925005.1 Drosera capensis
GGGGGGGGCGGTGCTAGCAGGTGAGTTGTTACACAATTCGTTAAAAAAAAAAAAGTTGGTAGTTTTTTTTTACCATTAAAAAAAGTTGGTAGTTGGTAAAGCATAATCTAGATAATTCCACAGATCGTATAAATAGGCATTGGATGTAAAATAATCATCACTGAAGCAATCACAAGAGCACTTTCTTCTTTTTTGAGTCCAATCACCCCAAGCTCCATTTGATCACTTCAGTTCGCTGCCATATGATCATAAATAAGTTCACTACAACAAATTTAGTATCAGAGGCCGCAAGCCTGTCTCCTGAACCTTATTGGTAGTAACTCCTCAATCTTCGTCATCCTTATTCAACTGTTGTGAAAACCTTGTGCTCATAATCAACGGAGAATAATTTGACCATGAAAATGGAAATTCTCTTTATTTCACAAATCCACAGGAACATTATTCGTTTCTGCACTCCGGTTTCTTGTCTTTGGTTTCTCTTTCCAATTTGCATTCCTGAACATTCAGTTTCATGGCAAGCAGAAAAATGAATCGTTTGTTCCCTTCTGAGTGAGTTATTATTCACTATCGTGTTTGGCTCCAGGCTTGGCACCTCCATGAAAATGATCGAGACCTTGAATTGGTTGATCGAAGTCTATGTCTGAATATGATGCAAATGAGGTCAGACAGGTGATCGGCATGGCTCTTTTGTGCACTCAAACAACACCAGCACAGTGCCCATTGATGTCCCGTGTGGTGGCGATGCTATTGGGAAATGCTGAAGTAGGAACTGAAGCATCACAGCCTGGCTATCTGACTGACTTGCACCTCAATGACTCCAGCGCTGGGAGTTCCGCTGTGGTTACTAGTAGTTCTTCCAAAGGCATCACCTCAACGATGGATATGGAGAATTCACCTACAAATGTTGTGCAGTGTAATCAATCTGATATCATGGATGAGGGTAGGTGAAGAGGGAGGCATGGAACCCAGAACTGAATGCAGATTCTCTTCTTCTCATGTTTCTGTGAATTGGTTGCTGTACTAAATTCTGGTTTCTGTTGTTCTCTGTTTTTTTTTCTTTTTTTCTTTTTATCATTTTATGGATTTGGTTGTTCTAAGTTCGTGTGAATTGCATTTTAAATAAGATCATGAGTGTAACTGAATTAAGGATATTGTATTAAACGTTTGGTTGGTTTGTTCATACTGCTCTTGTGGCATGGCTGAATGGGAAGACACAGAGAGAAGAACTAAAGAATAAACAGTGTTTCGTATCTACATTCATCTCCTGGAGCTAAAATCGAAATTGTCATGAGTTTATGAGCGCCAAGCAACCATGACAAGTTATGTGTATAATGCTCATTCATGGGTTGCACAAGTCCTGAACAGGATTTGGTCTGAAAAAACATACTTTATTCAATTCGATATCCGAAATTATCAAATTCGATAGCATTACAGTTTTTGAAGAGCATACATCTGCTTCATACATTTGTTGAGTAAGACCTTAAGTCAGCCAGAATAGCAAAAATTCCTGCAGGGTTGATTAGTAAGACTGTGTATGGTTTGTGGAGCTGCATTCAAAGAAGACGGGCCATTTGCCCACGAGTGTAGCTGCTACTATTTGATGGGGCTGGCTCTTTGTGGAAAGGTATCATTTGAAATCGGAGAACCGTCATACAATACAAAGACGAACATAGAAGGAACAGGAACCAGAAAACCTCACCTTGGTTCAGGAATATGTAGTATACAACAGCTTCGAGATAATACATGTTAAACGGGCCTGGCAATGGGATTCTCTATGGAATAGATGGAGTTTTCAGTTTTACAGGTACAGCTTCTCTTTTATATTGATCATTCAGGCCTCATGTGAAGTTCCTGACATGAGTATAAGAGACCAGGACGGAAAGATGTTCACCAAAATAGAAAAGCGTGTTGGCAAAGGATCGTGATGCTTCGTTAGGCTGCCAACGATTTGTTACCCTGCACATGATAGGTGCATATGCTACAGGACTGTGTTTATCTGAGTAGGCTTTGACAGCCAAAGGGATATCTTTTTCATAGTTATCAGAACCGAACTGACCTGACCATTCACCCGGTTGACAGTGATCCGATGCCTTGGCCGGGTCGGTTCTATTAGAAAACTAGGTGAGTAATTGACCCGGTCAAACTCGGTCAAAACTGATAAACCCGGGTAAAAAAACGGGGTGATTGAAACGGCAAAAGAAAAAATCATTATGCTTTTTTGTTAAAAATAAGAAAATATACATTTAACTTATATAAATAAAGATATTATTTATATGAAAGTTATAAGTATATATTTTGATCCAAAATAATATATCAATATTATAATATGAATACAATAATATGGCTCGTTAGTTGAATTAATGACTCATTAACCAGAATCAGGCATCGATCACCCGAGACCTTGGCCAGATCGATGCCTGATCCGAGTCTGATAACTATGATCTTTTTAAATAACATTAAAAGCATATTAGAGGTGCGTTACTGCAATAAGCAACACAGTTTGTTATTTCCGGTGGGAAGTCAAGATTAATTTAGAGACTAAGATGAGTTTTTTCGTGGACTGCACATGTTCTTCCCTCACCATCTTCATCTTTTCGTCACAGTTTAATTTGGGGATTTTGGGGGGACAATGGAGGAAGGGTATTGTGGTATTTGTGGTTGTTTATCACAGTAGAGAGGAGAAGAGAGGGATTACCAATTCTGAGGTGGCTATTTCATGGCGATGGAATGAATTATAGGGGAAAAATTGGTGAACGAGAAAAGGTGGTTATTTTGTGTATGAGGATAAAATTATCATTTTATGGATTCAGTTAATGGCAAAACTAAGTTTAAGGGTTTCTCTTGTTATTTTCATATTTCATGTAGTTAAGTGTAAAAACGTAAAAATATAAAAAGATAAAAATATCTTTTTTATATATATATTCGTATGAAAAGATAATTTTATTATAATGAGTTAACCCAACATACTTCCTGTATCGTAGTTTCTTGTATCGTGGTTTGTCACTGAGATTTCTCATGGGTTTTTCTTCATATATTCAATCACGTAATTCTTATATTATATTGTGTATTATTTTTTCCTTGGATCTTGTGAGTATCTTTGGTTTGCAGGGATCTTCAATCGTTTCAGACAACACCTGCAACCCCCAACATCCACAATCAGGATGCCACATATCCATTCATCCAAATCCCATATCGGACTCTGACTCGGTGGAACCATACAAAAGTTGAGAAACAATAGAGAACCCTAAGATCAAAAGTGATAAAATCAGTACTTGAAGAGATTCGCAGATTGTAGAAACGAGAAGAAATGATTTGATAAAGAGGATTAAAAGACAAAGGGACCCATAAACGAGCCTCCGCGTTATCGAGGAGCATAAATAAATCATAGAAACCCAAAGTTATTTTCTATGTTGTGGGTGGTTTTAGTTAAAAGTTATTGCAAAGGAAAATGTTTTCGAATTTAAGTAAGCATATTTGTATGAAATGTTGTTCCTAGAATACATCGTCTCCTTACTACCTCCGTTGGTTGAGGTTTTATTTTAGTCGTGAAGGATACTTATTCATTGTTTTTACCAAACACTACACTCTTATTGCTCCCTTATTTCTATATAAATTATCTTTTTGAGATTTGAATTTTTTTTAAGAATTTGGATCGTATGGTAAGACGAAAAAAAATTATTTTTTTAAAAAAATTATTAAATACATTCAAAGATTATTTGAGTTTTATATTATAATGTAAAAATTCTTATGAGCCGTTCAAAGATTTAATTCTTATAAGGTATCACAACAGACCTTAGATTCCCATAAGATATTGCTACGAACCAATAGTACACATATTATGCCTATTTTATCACAAAGTACGCCTATTATGCCTAGTCGTCCCTATAGCCACTCTGTCACTCTCTTCAGCAACAAAACCATTCAACAAACTGTTAATTAACCTCATTATTCTTCTGTTTTTGACACAGCGGCACCGCCGCTAGGTCTCCTTCGACTTCTTGCTTGGGTCTCCCATACGGAAATTGCAATTGCGGTCTCCGTCGTCGTCGTCGTCGGTGTTGGTGTTGGGAGTTTGCGAGGAGGAAGAGCCATAGCCCTCAACAAGATAACACCCGCGGCGATATCTCTGGGCTTGGGACTCATTCTGAGATGAAATCATTCAAGAAGGAGGTGAAGGCGGTAACAGCGGCGCCGATGGCGGACAAGAGGAGGCACAGGGAGAAAGAGAGAGGAAGAGGAGGGGAAAAGAGATGAGCATCACATAGGAATCGATTTGAGTGGTACCAGTGAAATACAAATTTTAATATCACATAAGAATTGTTATTATTTTAATCATAAATTGTAGAAAAACATATGAAAATAAAAATCATATAAAATATATATATATTTATTTGATAAATAAATATATATATATATAATAAAAAAAATACATCACTCTTAATTTATAAAGATATATCATATTAGGATTGTAATTTATAAAATGATATCACATGAAGATTGTCATTATTTTAATTATAAGTTTAGAAAAAAACCACTTTATGTGACATGAAAATAAGAATCATATAAAATATATATATTTATTTGAAAAAATATAAAAATACATATAATAATAATAAATACATATCATTCATAATTTATCTAAAAAATATTAAATTTTAGGGTTTTTATTATATTAATCCCTCAAATTTTTGATAATTTTATATAAATCCTTTAAATCTTCATAATTTCAATATATTTCTTCAAATTATTATGTATGGAATAAATAGAGAAAATTACAGTTTATTTATTTGTATCTTTGATCATTCGTATTTGAACTTTGAAAATATATAGATACCCCTCAAATTTTAAGGAGATAAGTGTCACAGTTAAATTTTCCATTACACCCAATCTAATCTAACATCTGATTTATTCTAATATGTATAAATAATAATACTAAATTTTTTGATGAGAGGTTGTACTGATCCACTTGAACCCACCGTTACATAAAGAAAGTTCAGCACAACCTAGGAACAAGCTTAATCAGTCCTGTTCCAAACAAGGTATCTAGAATCCTAGATAAATCTAGATTCTACACATATCATCACTATTACGAGCCACCCACTTGAATATTTATGAACAAAGCAAAAATTAGAAAAGCTTTTACAAAATAAATTTTACAATACTTAAATCTTAATAAATATTTATAAAATGAAAAGAAAAAAAAAGAAATTAAGAATAATCTTTCGCACTATAAAAAAGAAAAATTTTGAAAATATTTTACAAAAAAATTTCAAAAAGTTTTAATCATAAATAAATATTTTTACGAAAAATTACCTTGAGATATCACCGAACAAAAACAATTATCAATAGGTATCTTCCCTCTTATTCTTTCCAACAAGTACCCCATTAATATTTTTAAAAAAATAATATTCACGACTCCTCTTCCTTTTCTTTTTTGTTTTCATAAAAAATCTTTCTTTCTTATTTACATGGATACAATCAGATTCTATCACCTTTTTTTATGTTGAAAATCTTTTATTTTGATTCTACATGTAAGACGTTTATTGTTCTCTCTACCATAAAAAATAACATTGCCTCACGTCTCCATGTTCGAACGATTTTTCCTATTATTCCTCATCTTTAGTTTGTCGTCGTCCTTGTCTTTAATTCGTCATCATTCTTGTCTTTAGTTCTTTGTCGGCGGCGACGATGACGGTTCGTTGTCGATCATCGTCGTTGTCAGTTCGTCTTTAATTCATCGTCGTCGTCATTGGTTCGTCTTTCTGTTTCGTCCTCATCGTAAGTTCGTCATTATTGTTAATTCGTCATCGTCCTTAGTTCGTTGTCATCGCCGTTAGTTCGTCGTCCTCGTTGTTGTCGTCAGTTCTTCGTCATTATCGTCGCGAATTCGTTGACGTTTTCAGTTCATCGTTGTCGGTTGGTCGTCGTCGGATTCAAGAAATAATTGATTTAAAAAAAATGAATTTTGGATTGAATATTTATATTTGAAAAAATGATCTTTTATTGATTAGAGGACACCTAATGGGAATGAAAAAATAGTGGAATGTTTTTTTGCGTAATTAAAGTTTCATAGGGATATTATGAAGAATTCTCCCATTTAAAAAATATATTTCACAATATTTTAATTTTAAATAAGTATTTATAAAAAAAACATAAATATGAAAATATTTATAAAACAAATTAATTCTTTAAATAAACCACTATAATCTAATTAAAAACAAAAAAACACTTTAAAATGTTAAATCTAAACAAAACAAAATATAATATAATCTTTTTGACTAAATGGATCTACCAACATGAAGTATTGCTTGGTGGTGACAGTGGCCAAGTGGTTGGCGGTTCGAGTCGATGGATTCGGATTTCCGGATGATGGTTTTGATAAATTGCAGAAGTCGACAATGAAAGTGAATTTTATGTATAATTGACATAAGGTAGTCACCTCTATATGTACAGCACAAGAGATCCGAAAAAAGGAAGTTTTGTGTATCTTCTCTATATGGAGCATAAGATGATATTAGCCTCTAATAGAGTCTAATTACATGTTTGAATGGTACCCAAATACAACCCTGATTCCAGCTCATTTAGCCGTTATTTTCCTTGTTTACAGGTTTCATGTGATGATGGGTTGTTCTATGGGTCTGGTGGCGGACCAGTGGGTTTGGGTATGGATTGTGGTGGGAGGAGGAGGCAGAAGGTGATATGATGAAGCAGCTGATGGAGTTGCAGAGATGGGATATTTCAGGGTGGAGATGCTGGTGGAAAGGATTTAGTGAAGGACTAATTCGGTGACGGTTCGTGTTTGGCGTGAGTGGTTTAGGGCGAGACATGACGTGATTTTCGAAGATCTAAGAGATTTAATTGAAATTAAGGAAGTTCATCGGAACTGATCCTATATTTTCTGGAATGACTCGTAACAATCAACCATCAACACTCGCGAGAAATTTCTATGCTCAACCAGGGATCCTTGCACATATATGATCGAGAGCGGCAGAAAACCACGCGTCAATTTTATTCTCAACAATGGAGAATAAAGACATCCTCTTCCAAACCCTGAAACGCTGCAATACCATCAAACAACTCCACCAACTCCACGCCATCGCCACCACCACAGCCACCCTCTCTCTTCTCCTACCAAACATCCTCTTCACTATCACTCTCCTCCTCTCCTCCTCCACCACCCCTTCATCCTCTCTGGCCGCCTATGCTGTTTCTGTATTCAACCGGATTCGATCTCCGACAACCTTCTGCTACAACACGTTGATTCGAGCTCACATCCTTTCGTCCTCCCCGCTCTCCGCTCTGCTCCTCTTTCGCCGCATGAGGGGCCTCGCGATCGAACCGGATTTGCACACTTACCCTTTTTCTGTCAAAGCCGCGAGTCGTTTGGGCGGGGTTGGGGTGGTTGGGGCGTTGCATTGTGAGGCGTTGAGGTTTGGGTTTGGGGACGATTTGTTCGTGGTTAACTCTCTTGTTCATGGGTACGCTGTCTTGCATCGGATGGGTGATGCGAGGAGGGTGTTTGGGGAAGGTGGGGTTAGAGATGTTGTGAGCTACAATGCGCTGATCGATGGACATGTGAGGGGAGGGGATGTGGGGCGCGCACGTGAGGTGTTCGAGGAAATGCCGGAGAGGGATAGTGTCTCGTGGGGTACCATGGTCACGGGGTATGCTAGTGCAGGTATGTTTAGAGAGGCGGTTGAGATGTTTGATAGGATTGGGGGTTGTGGCGATGGATGTGTTCCGGATAATGTTGCGATTGTCTCGGTTCTGTCAGCTTGTGCACAACTGGGGGACCTGGAGAAAGGCCTTGCGGTTCATGATTATGTTAAACGAAGGGGAATTGACATAAACACATATCTATCGACGGGCTTGGTGGATTTCTATTCAAAGTGTGGTTATATGAGGACTGCCCTGGATGTATTCGAAGGAAGCTCTAGGAAAAACTTGTTCACATGGAATGCGATGTTGATTGGGCTTGCGCTGCATGGTGACGGTACGATGTGCTTAGAGTATTTTTACAGGATGATAGAGGAAGGTATGGAACCTGACGGAGTCAGCTTCTTGGGGGTATTGGTTGGATGCAGCCACAGTGGACTGGTCCGTGAAGCGCAGGTACTTTTTGAAAATATGGAGCAGACTTTTAGGGTTCCTCGGGAGCTGAAGCATTACGGCTGCATGGCTGACTTGCTTGGGCGAGCTGGCTTGGTCAAAGAGGCATTGGAGATGATAGAAACATTGCCGGTAGCGGGCGATATCTATGTTTGGGGCGGTTTGCTCGCTGGATGCAGAGCACATGGCGGGATGGTTTCCATTGCGAAAGAAGCAGCCAGGCAAGTGCAGAAGGTGAAGCCTGCAGATAGCGGTGTGTACTCGATCATGGCTGATGTTTATGCGGATGCTGGGCTCTGGGATGATCTTGTCCATACTAGGAGCTCAGTAAAAGCTAAAGGGGTAAAGAGGAATGCAGGATGTAGTTTGATTAAGTTGAATGGTGTGGCCCATGAGTTCTTTTCCGGGGATGAAATGCATCCTGACTGATTCCATATATGCAGTCCTGAATGGACTCGGCAATCATCAATCAGAATATTGATACTGTATTTACCAAGAACAAATTAGAAGTTCGACTAGGCAACTGCGAATATGTCATTTGTTGAAGCTCACCATCGTTTTGTTTTTTAAACTCCAGGAACGAATTGAACGTACCAGGGCATCGTGATGCCATTTTATCTATGTAGTCGTACCAGAGATGGGGCTTGGCGGTTGCTAGATATGGAAAGTGGCGAAGAAATGGATGGAGTGACGAAGATGGACTAGTCAGTCAGGTTTTCAGTTGAATCGCTGATGACTCCAGGAGTGGGAAGGCCTATTTTCTTGCCGAATCCGGTGCATGTAGCTTCTTCATTCACATGATAAAGCTTAATCTTTCATCTGTGGGCTTCCATACTCTTTTTTGTCAGCTTACTATCACAGGGTTAGGTTTTCAAGACTCGAACTTGGAACAAGCTTTGTGAAAGAAAAACACTCTTTTTTGTCAGCTTACTGTCACAGGGTTAGGTTTTCAAGACCCGAACTTGGAACAAGCTTTGTGAAAGAAAAACACGTTATATTGGTCTCGGGTTTTTGTGAGATTATGTCCCTCGGGGATATGGATGGTTTGGCAAATGAGCCAAAACATCCCCTTATATACACTTCAATAGAAGAATCTAGAATTCTATCTCTCCTAGAGTTTTCTAGAATTGTTTACAAACATCCTTTCATATTTTCAAAGTCCTAAAGTTTTTCGGAATTTTTCAGAATCTTCTACAAACTTGAAAAAATCTGTAGAACTTGGAACTTTCTTGATAGGCTTAATCATCTTGTCACGGACTTTACCTTGGGCCTTGCTCCAAATTTTGGCCCGTGACATTACACTTACTTGCTGCAGTAATTAACGTTGGAAATCTCTATTTCATAATTAATCATTCCATATACCTCCTCAAGCAGGTGGATAATTTTTTCCCAATAAACGCGGTTGCTTATTAATCCACTTGGTATCAGTTCACTGGTGACTGGACAGTAGTTTTGTGGTTTGCCCGAGGACATATATTCTCCTCTGTACTATAAATGGCATCAAATGCTAAGGTACTATGACTCCATCATCAAAACTTTAATCCCCCATTTCTCTTGCTACCTAAACCATCAAAGGAAATGGCAATTCCTAAGTTCAACTCTAACCTCTCTGCTATTTTTCTCTTGCTTGTGCTTTCAACTCTACTGTCTTAGCAGATGAGAGACAGATGAGCACTGATCTTGTAGATGTGCCAGCACGCTTGTAACATGACAGTGAAGCCAATCATTCAGAAGTGTGCGGCCTTTACTAACAATGCCTCTGGCTATTGCGGGTGTTAAATCTAGGTATTACGATATGGGCGATAAACTCGTTGGTGATGTTGTGCAGGACTACTATATTGTTGCTATATGCGGATGGAGCCGGTGACAAAGAAGGGGAGATTTATCTTCCTCCTGAAGTATGTTCAGAGATGGCTGTTTTTGCGGATTTGGATTCCCCTACAGGAAGATTCATTGAGCACCTTTGATTAAACTCTCCTTGTGAATATTGTATATATCAGATGCAACACTCCTGGAGGCCCTGTTCCGATACAACGCTCCTGGAGGCAATGCTTATGATATTGTTTGAACATCATCATCTAAATTAAAGAAATTTATATATTGTTCTTTCTTACTGTGATTGTGAAATGGTGATACGATCCATAATGATATGTCCTGTGTGTTCATACCGCATTTTGCTTTCTATAATATACTGTGCAAGACTGGCTTCACATTCCGCTTCTTGCTTTCGACATATTTCTATTTAAGATGGGCTTGACATTCGCGTGTCATTAACACATCAAGTTTTCTGCCTTTGGGACATAGTAGTGATGAGAAAGGATTATTTCCACAAAGAACTCTTTATACGTTAAAAATGACTAAGCCTAAAATCATGAACCAGTTCAATTGATTTATATCACTCCAACAAATTGTTGGTTTCAAAAATTGAGTAAATAACAGCATTTAAGCTATATGATTTAAGGTTGTGATTAGCAAGAGATTAAATAACAACGAACATTTGAACCACATCATCTTTGTAGGAATAATACCCAAGTAGCTTTCTACGATACTTAGTGAGGATTCCATAAGTATCTTTCTTTTTATGCAAAAGGATACCCAATACGTTGTGAAATCCTCAATGATTATAAACATATACTTTTTCTTTCTTATACTCTCAACGAACATTGGTTCATAAAAATCCATGTGTAACAATTCTAATGGTCTTGTGGTCTTGGCTGATCCAACAGTTTTGAAATAATCTTAGGTTGTTTATCATGCTGACATGATTCACATAGTCAATCCTTAAAAATTTTAATTTTAAACAAGTTTTAATCAATTTTTTAAAGACAGATCATTCATTGTCTCAAAATTAACATATGTCATTTTCCTATGTCACAGTCAATTTACGTTGTTAGGACCATTTGTATAAATAAAGTTACTTCTTCTATTTTTTATTTTTAAAAATCAATCACATATACGTCTCCTTTCCTTTTTTCAATGAGTTTTACCTCATTGCCATCCTTGTCATTTGCCTCATTAGTGTCCTTGGTAAAAGGTATACACAATCCTTTATCCTATAATTAACTTATGGAAAAAAATATTATGCTTGAGCACTTAAATATGGGCTACATGCCTAAAGATCAAACAAGCGGTATCTAGAGTTTCATGACCTTTGATCTTTTTTGTTGTACTGTCTTCAAATATGATAGGGGGACCATCCAGTTGTTGGGGGTTGCAGACGCACACACTCGCAATTACAAAAAAAATAAAGCAACAATAAGAACAATGAACACTGAGATTTAACGTGGTTCAGTCGAATCTGACATACATCCACGACCGCACTAACGCAAGACAATTCACTCGTAGTTTTAGGATTTACAATTACAGGGTATTTATAGTCAAGCCTATAATTTTGGCCAAAGGCCCATACAACAACGAAGCCCAAATCAAAATTTGTTGACCCCTGCTTGCTAACCGGGCAGCGAGACCCCCGCCGAGGCGCTCACGCCCTCGGACTATCGCAAACGTAGCGCACAAGGGGTCTCTGGCAAATCAAACTCCACAACTTAACAATCTCCCACTTGGAGGCTGATCACATCAACTGTACTCCAACTCCAATGTAACTCTAGTAAAATCCAAAACTGCAACTCCTCCAAGCTAGTGCGGCACCTTCTCAGCAATCAACCATGAAGGTCAATTGAAGTTATGCATAGCTTCAATTTCTCTGTAGTAACTCCCTTGGTTAACATGTCTGCAGAATTCTTTGACACAGGGATCTTCCTCAGTAACAAAGTGACATCACTTATCAACCCTCTGATGAAGAGTTACCTTAACTGGATGTGCTTTGTCTTCACATGGAACACAAGATTCTTCGCGAGATGAATGACACTCTGATTGTCGCTGTAAAGGACACTGTCATGTTGCTTCCTGCCCAACTCCTCAAGAAGGTTCTTCAACCAAATCATTTCCTTCCCTACTTTTGAAATAGCCATGTACTCTACTTTTGTGGTTGAAACTGCAACACTCTTCTGGAGTCGAGATATCCAACAAACTGTTGTGCCTCCCACTATGAAAACAAATCCTGTGGTACTCTTCCTTGTGTCTGAACAGCCTTCCAAATATGCATCAGAATAACCTTCCAAAACAACATTATTTTTGCTGAAACGTAATGATGTTTTGGAAGTACCTTTCAAGTAACGTAACAGTCACTTGACTGCTTCCCAATGCTTCCTCCCTGGATTAGACATGAACCTGCTGATTACTCCCACTGCATGAGCAATGTATGGTCTCGTGCACACCACTGCATACTTCAAGCTCCCAACTATAGATGCATAAGGGACTCTAGCCATTGTTGTCTTGTCTTCATACGTTCGAGGTGACTGCTTCTTTGTGAGATTGAAGTGAGCCCCCAATGGTGTACATCTGGTCTTGGCATTCTGTATGCTGAACCTTTCTAACACTTTCCCAAGATACTTCTCTTGGGATAATATTAGAGAGCCTTTAGATCTGTTCCTACTGAAACTCATGCCCAAAATCTGCTTTGAGGCACCCAAATCCTTCATCTCGAACTCCTCGGACAACTGTTGCTTCAATCTGTTTATTTTATCCATGCCAGAACCTGCAACTAACATGTCATCAACATACAACAATAATATGATATAGGATGAACCAAAGTATCTCAAGTAACAACAAGGGTCCATGGCACACTTCTTGTACCCATTCTTACTCATAAAATTATCAAACTTCAGATACCACTTGCTTGTCGCTTGCTTAAGACCATACAGACTCTTTGTCAACTTACAGACCAAGTTCTCCTTCCCAGCTATTTGATAACCCTCTGGCTACACCATGTAGATGTCCTCATCAAAATCACCATGCAAGAACGCTATCTTAATATCTAGCTGCTCTAAATATAAGTCCTCTGTAGTAACAATACTCAAAACAGGTCTAATGGTGGTCATCTTAACTACATGAGAAAATATCTCATTATAGTAAATACCTCTTTTCTATTGAAAACCCTTCACCACTAACCTTGCTTTATATCTCTTCCTGCCATCATGTTCTTCTTTGACCATGAACACCCACTTGTTCTGCAAAGCCTTCTTTCCTGCTGGTAAGGTAGTCAAGAACCAAGTATGATTCTTCTCAAGGGAGTTCATCTCCTCCTGCATGGCTAACCCCCATTGAACCAAATCATCCATCTGCAGTGCCTCATGATAACACCGAGGCTCTCCATTATCAGTCAACAGCAGGTAATTCGTTAATGGAGAGTATCTCTGAGGAGGCCTAATGGTTCTGCTGGATCTCCTCACTTCTGTTGTGACTGGAACTATCTCCTCACCTGTTCTGTCACCTGAGCTCCCACTGCTCCCAGCAAGGTCTTTATCTGTGATATCTTCCAGCTCTGTCTTCTCCTTCTCCTTCTCCTTCTCTGGTGGTTTCTTTGTGCCCTCAGCATCACCTACAAACTTGTCCTTGTACACCGCACTTTCATTGAATGTGACATCTCTGCTTCTAATGATCTTTCTATTCTCATCATCCTAGAAATGATACCCCATATCATTTGCACCATAGCCAATGAAAGTACACTTCCTTACTTTTAGATCAAGTTTGTCCCTGTCAGCATCTTTAATATGCATATAAGAAATACAACCAAAAACTTTCAAGTGAGAGAGAGTTATCTCCTTCACTTGCCACTCCTCCTTAGGAATCTTGAACCCCATGGGAACCAAGGGTCCACGATTAATGAGATATGCTACTATGCTCACTGAATCTGTCCAGAATGTCTTTGGCAACTCTGCATGAATCCTCATACTCTTTGCCCTCTCATTTAAGGTCATGTTCATTTTTTCAGCAACATCATTCTGCTGAAGTGTCCCAGGAATAGTTTTCAACATTCTAATTCCATTCTCAGCACAGTAATGAGTAAACTCACTAATACTATATTCACCATCATTGTCAGACTTTAAACATTTAATTTTCAGTCCAGTTTCATTCTCAACAGTAACTTTTCACTTTCTAAAGGTATTAAATACTTTAGATTTATGCTTCATAAAGTAAACCCATACCTTTCTAGTGGAATCATCTATCAAGGTGACATAGTAGTGCGATCCTTCCAATGATGGGACTGATGTTGGTCCGTACATATCTGTCTGAACAAGCTCCAACTTCTCTCCCTTGGGTGTCCTCTCTGACTTTGCAAAAGTGATTCTCTTCTGCTTCCCAAACAACATGGTTCGCAGTATCCAACTTCTACCTCCTTCAATTCTGAAATCTTCTCCTTCGAGACTAGCATCTTCATACCCTTCTCACTCATGTGCCCAAGCCTTTGGTGCCACAGAGTAGAACACTGACCAGCATCATCACCAACCGAGTTTACTTCATTTGTGGGTAACTCTACCATGTATAGAGTACCTTTCTTCGAGTAACGAGCAATCACCAGATTTTCCTTCACCACTTTCCACTGGCCGTCTCCAAATATGACCCGATATCCTTGACCATCCAACATACCCACAGAGATCAACATTCTCTTGAGTCCTGAAATGTATCTCACATCCTTCAAGGTCCATACTGTACCAGCCGAGGTTCTGAGATTGATATCTCTCATTCCTGTGATGTCTAGAGCCTCATCATCTGTTTGACGTACTTTGCAAAAATTTCCTGTTCTGAAATTCTGCATTGCATCCCTACAAGGAGATGCGTGAAATGAAGCACCAGAATCCATGATCTAGGATTCAATCGGGCACTCAACACAGCAAATCAACGCATCATCTACATCTTCCTGTGTTGCATTCATTGAGTTGTCAAGCTTCATTCCCTTCAGAACTGTAGGAGTTGTGCACTGATTTCTAAAATGGCCGTTCTTCTGATAATTCGAGCAAGTTATATCCTTGCGAGGATTGGACTGTCCTCGCTTCATGGACTTCGACCTACCACGTCCTGAACTTTGCCTTTTCTCAAACCTTCTGCCCCCTGCTATCTGTACTCAATAGAGAACCTGTAGTTTCTTCAGAGTTCCTCCTACGAATATCCTCATTTAGAATCAAATCCCTAATTCCATTGAACGTCAATTTGGTAGTTCCAGACGTGTTGGCTACCGCAGTGACCGTTCCTGACCAACTATCAGGCAACGAAGATAACAACAATAGAGCTTGTATTTCATCATCAAAGATAAGTTTTACTGACGTCAATCTCGACAGTATAGAATTGAACTCATTCATATGATCTGTAACACACGCACCCTCTCGCATCTTCGTATTAACAAGTTGACGAATCACAAATACCTTGTTCGATGCCGATGGCTTCTCGTACATGTTTGATAGCGCCTGTATCAAACCATACGTTGTCTTCTCGTTCACGATGTTGTACGCAACGTTCTTCGTCAGCGTCAATCTGACAACGCCGAGAGCTTGCCGATCCAGCAAGTTCTATTCTACTTGATCCATCGCATCTGGCTTCTTTTCTGCCAGAGGAAGATGTAGCTTCTTCTGATACAGATAATATTCGATCTGCATCTTCCAAAAACCGAAATTGTTCCCATCGTATGAGAAAACCCTAAGCTGTGATACCAGTTGTTAGGGGGTTGCACACGCACACTCGCAATTGAAAGAAAGTGAAGCGAAAATAAAAACGATGAGCACCGAGATTTAACGTGGTTCAGTCGAATCTGATCTACATCCACAGCCACACTAACACAAGACAATTCACTCGTAGTTTTAGGGTTTACTATTAAAGGGTATTTATAGTCAAGTCTACAACTTGGGCCAAAGGCCTATACAACAGCGAAGCCCTCGGACTCTCGCAAGCGGTCTCTAGCAAATCAGACTCCACAACTCAACATCATTCTTATATTATTTTTATTTCAGTCATATGTCTTGAGCATCTCTTATCTGGATACCAAGTTTAATCGTGATTCTCCTTCAAAATAAATCATTCTACACATTATGTTGAAGTTAGAGTAATTCGAATGTTTCTATTAGTAGTGGTCAAGTTGAATAAGTCTTCTAGGCAGATTTTGTGTCGAAAGAAGTGGTCTAATAGTTGAGATTTTTTTGGTTAAAAATTTGGTTTGTTATTTTGTCCTGTTCAACTTGTAATGCCTATTTAAAAATTTGTTTTCATTTCAATAAGCAGAATCATTTATGCTCCCAATCTTCATTCTTATTTTGTCGAAATCTCCAAACAATTTTGGTATCAGAGCCACAAATTTGGATTTTCTCTGTCTGCTTCATACATAAACACCGGTGTTAGTATTTCGCAGCCACAAATTCCGCTGTTCAAAGGAGATTTATATGAATTTTGGAGCATCAAAATGAAGACACTGTTTCGATCTCAAGATCTATGGGATTATGTCGAAACAGGATACGAAGAAGATAAAGAAGACGAGACTCGTAATAAAGAGCATCTAAAATGGGATGCAAAAGCTCTCTTCTTCATCCAACAGGCAGTGGATGAGTCGATCTTTTCTCGGATAGCTGCAGCTACCATGGCTAAGCAAGCATGGACCACGCTCAAGATTGAATATCAAGGTCCCTCCAAGGTAATAACAGTAAAGTTGCAACCCCTAAGACGTGATTTTGAAACTTCTTTCATGAAAAATAACGAGTCTGTGCAAGACTTTTTGGCAAGAGTATTGTCAGTTGTAGGATATATGAGATCCTACGGATATCAAATATCAGACAAAAAGATCGTTGCCAAGGCCCTAAGGAGTTTGCCATCCAAGTTCGATCATGTGGTGGCCGCAATAGAAGAATCTAAGGACCTGTCCACTTTCTCATTTGATGAACTGATGGGATCACTTCAAGCTCATGAGGCACGAATCAACCGTTCTAATGGGAAGGAAGAAGAAATAGCCTTTCAAATCAAGGGGGAACCTGAATCCTCACATCAATATGGAAGAGGAAGAGGTCGAGGAGGCTATAGAGGCAGGGGCCGAGGCAGAAACAATACTATCAAGTGCTCATATTGTAATAAATTTGGGCACTCTGATAAGTATTGTTGGTCCAAACCAGAGGCGGCAAATTATGCTGAAGAAGAAGAAGATAACTTCCTGTTTATGACAGTAGCAACAACAGAGAAGAAGAATGACATCTGGTACATTGATAGTGCCTGCTCTCAGCACATGACTGGAGATCGCTCAAAGTTCAAAGAGCTAGATGAGACTGTGAAATCACAAGTACGGCTTGGAGATGATAAACAATTACAGATTGAAGGCAAGGGCATAGCTGAGATCTCAGTAGGTAACCAGAAAAAGTTCATTAAGGATGTTCATTTTGCTCCATCTTTAGCACACAACTTGCTGAGCGTTGGACAATTAAATGAATCTGGTTACATGGTGGTATTTGATGATTTTAAATGCACGGTGAAACACAAAGCCACTGGTAAAATTCTTGCTTGTGCTCTTATGTCATCAAATCATATGTATGCTCTTAACTTTGCTGGAAGAACAGATAGAGCCATGGTGAGCAAGATTCTTGCAGAAAGCGAGCTGTGGCATTAACGATATGGCCATCTAAGTATCAAGGGACTGCAACTGCTAAAGAACAAACAAATGGTGAGTGATCTTCCTGTCATCAAGTCACTAGAGAAAGTCTGCGAAGGGTGCATGATTGGGAAGCAAGCGAAGCAACATTTTCCGATAGGAAAATCGAAGAGAGCTGAAGATAATCTCGAGCTCATTCATGCCGATCTGTGTGGCCCCATGAGAACAGAATCATTAGCTGGCAGTAAGTACTTTCTCCTATTTACTGATGATTTTAGCAGAATGAGTTGGGTATATTTCTTGAAGTAGAAATCAGAAAGCTTCGAGTGCTTCAAGAAATTCAAGGCACTTGTAGAGAAACAAAGTGGAAAAGTTATAAAAATGCTCCGTACCAATCGTGGAGGTGAGTTTACCTCAAAAGATTTCGATGCCTTCTACGATGAACAAGGAATAAGAAGGCAGCTAACAGCCCCGCACACTCCCGAACAAAACGGTGTGGCTGAACGCAAGAATCGAACAGTTGTGGAAATGGCTAGATCAATGTTGAAACAAAAAGGAATACTAGATTCTTTTTGGGCAGAAGGAGTTGCAGCGGCCGTTCATATTCTCAACATCTCACCGACCAAAGCAGTATGGCTTCAAACTCTGTATGAAGCATGGAGCGGAAGCAAACCCTCAGTACGACATCTTCGTGTGTTCGGATGCATATGTTATGTCTTGCTTACAACGGGACGACATAAACTAGATGGAAAGTCACAAAAGCATGTGTTTATTGGTTATTGCACTAAATCAAAAGCTTATCGTGTGTATGATCTCCTGAGTAAAAAGATTACTGTTAGTCGCAATATTGTACTTGATGAGCAGGCCAGTTGGGATTGGAAAGCTGAAGACAACAACCAAATTCCTCACATTCAAAATGAAGAAGAACAAAGTTCCCTTGAACAAGTCGAGCTGCCCGAAGATGATGATTCAGTAGGATCAATGTTTTCAACTCCGGAGAAATCAAGTTTAGCCTTAACATCTGAAGGATCTTCTCCGAAAGAGTCAGCTCAGCTACGGAGAAGTGAGCGGGGGAGAGTTCCTCGATGTCGGTTTGAGATTGAGGAGGAGGTTACTTCAGCATTGGCTCTATTTGCTGGGGATCCAGAAACTGTGGAAGAAGCCATGGAAAGAAAAGAATGGAGACTTGCAATGAGAGAAGAACTATCGGCAATCCAAAGAAATCAAACATGGGAGTTGGTCGATCTTCCTGAAGGTAAAAATGTTATTAGTTTGAAATGGATTTTCAAGACAAAGTATTTGGCAGATGGAAGTGTTCAGAAACACTAAGCTAGGCTGGTGGTCAGGGGTTTCACACAACAACATGGACTTGACTATGAAGAAACATTCTTCCCGGTAGCTTGTTTTGAAACTGTGCGGATAATTTTAGCGGTAGCAGCCCAAAAGCAATGGAAAATTTTTCAGTTCGATGTTAAATCCGCCTTTCTAAATGGCGATTTGAAGGAGGAGGTCTATGTAAGTCAGCCACCAGGTTTCGAAAGCAAGACAAAGGAAGACAAGGATTTCGGCTACGGAAAGCTCTCTACGGGCTCAAACAAGCTCCACGTGCATGATATAGTAAGATTGACAATTTCTTCCTCAAGAATGGATTTGAGAGGAGCCTTCATGAACCAACTCTCTACATAAAGAAACGAGGTATACTAGCTCGTCCTTGCACCTTATACATGAATTTCAAGCATCAATGAAAAAGATGTTTGATATGACTGACTTAGGAGAGTTACAATACGTTTTGGGTTTGGAGATCATCCAAAGTCAGAAAGGAATATTCATGACACAAGAAAATATGTGGAGGACACATTGAAGAAATTTAATATGTAAGGATGCAAGCCAGTTGCGACGCCTATGAATATAAACAAGAAATTGAGTTCGGGTGACAACACAGGATTGACCGACGCCTAAGAAACGAGGTACAAATGACTTACTCTTTGTAAGTCTTTACGTAGACGATATGATCTATACTAGCTCGTCCTTGCACCTTATACATGAATTTCAAGCATCAATGAAAAAGATGTTTGATATGACTGACTTAGGAGAGTTACAATACGTTTTGGGTTTGGAGATCATCCAAAGTCAGAAAGGAATATTCATGACAGAGAGAAAATATGTGGAGGACACATTGAAGAAATTTAATATGCAAGGATGCAAGCCAGTTGCGACGCCTATGAATATAAACAAGCAATTGAGTTCGGGTGACAACACAGGATTGACCGATGCAAGACTCTACAGATGTTTGGTTGGAAGACTAATTTATCTTACTCATTCTCTACCTTATATAGCCTATTCTGTTGGTGTCTTATCTCGTTTTATGCATAGTCCAACAAGCCATCATTTTGGAGCAGCCAAGAGAGTTCTCCGCTACTTGGCAGGCACTAAAGGCTATGGTATTTGGTTTTGCAAAACAGTTGATTTTAGCCTAAAAGGTTTCACCGATAGCGACTGGGCTGGTTCTGTGGAAGATAGGAGAAGCACATCAGGCAATTGTTTTATCCTAGGTACTGCATCCATATCTTGGAGTTCAAAGAAACAGGCATCAGTGGCCTTGTCTTCGACAGAGGCCGAGTATGTGGCAGCTGCTGCAGCAAGTTGTCAGATAGTTTGGCTAACAAGGATTCTAAGCCATTCGGGGCAAGAACAAATCAAAGCTACAAGTATGAAATATGATAGCAAGTCAGCAGTGATGCTAGCGAAGAATCCAGTACACCACAGTAGGACGAAGCACATCGAAATCAAGCATCATTTTATAAGGGAGTTGATTGCTAAAAAAGAAATTCAGTTGGATAACTGTGGAACCAATGAATAAATTGCAGACTTATTGACCAAGAGTTTGCCAAAAGCAAAACATGAAGAGTTCAGTACACAGTTAGGAATGTCCACATTCGAATGAAGGGGTGGTGTTGAAGTTAGAGTAATTCGAATGTTTCTATTAGTGGCCAAGTTGAATAAGTCTTCTAAGCAGATTTTGTGTCGAAAGAAGTGGTCTAGTAGTTGAGATTTTTTAGGCTTAAAATTTGGTTTGTTATTTTTTCCTGTTCAACTTGTAATGCCTATTTAAAGGTTTGTTTTCACTTCAATAAAGACACGCAGAATCATTTATGCTCTCAATCTTCATTCTTATTTTGTCAAAATCTCCAACACATTGGTCCCGTTTATGGGACATCGGGTCAAGTTTTCTTTGGAAGTCAAACCCCAAGTAGTAGTTTTCTTGTGTGTTCTAATAATCATATGACATGTTACCAAAGCTCCCATACCTATAGCACTGTATTTTACAGTGGTGTGATACAACATCCAGTGTGTATTCCATGGTGGCACTTCTAGATTATCCCTGTAAAAGAAAGAAGGACGAAATATCCAAATCTATTTTATGAATTTTTGATTTCTCAATTTTATACTATGAAATAAAAAGTCTCCATTTTATTCCATTGAGGAGAAAAAGTTCCAACTCTATACTAGAAAATAATTTTTATTTTTATTTTTATCTCCATCTGTCAAATTATCAAATCTATTCCCTAAAATATGCGATATTCCAATTTTATCATGTGATAATCTCAATTTAGGATTGTATAATGATTCAACTAAATGACGCTTAAAACAAGAATATAATTGCAGCGAATAAAAAATCTCAAGTTGATTTTTTTTTTCTTTTTAAAAAGAAGCAAAAGTTGATTTAAAAACTACAGTTTCAACATTTACAGGAGATTTATCATTAGGGATTGAAAGCATCGATTTTATGCTCAAAACAATACTTCCCACTTGTGGTTTCGTAATTTTTATATAAACAAAGGATACACCGAAGAAATACCAGATGAACATTCTAATGTAACACGATTTGAGCAAGTGATTGACGAGCTTAACCAACAATGCTACAAGGAAAATGAAAATGAAAGCATCAGCCATAACCGTGGAACTCAAATTATCAGAAGCACAAAGTAAAAAATAAAATAAAATAAAATAAAATAAAATAAAATAAAATAAAATAAAATAAAATAAAATAAATCATAAAGCAATACAACAAATCTTATAAAGAGATAATAATTAAACTAAAATTCATTTCACAATATAAGTTGGGACATTTTGTCTTTAACTGCATAAAATTGAGAATTATTATTTTACAGTCTAGAATTTGAAAATCAAAAAGTTCATTGACTAGATTTGGATATTTTGCCCAGTAAAATATTGACTCCGTTGTCTTTTGTTGTTACTCTTCTGCGAGTAATAAATATCAGCACAACGAAGAGACTATATTTTCAAAGATTCATCAAGCGATGTCTTCAAATCCATCACAAGGGAGGCTGCACTTCTACAACAGTGACCAGTTGCTGATACTGAATCAATGAGGGCGATGCTAACGCTAAGAAGGGTAATTGCGTCAAGGTGATGGTTGTATGGTTCATTACCAACGACATCGAGTCAACCATGGAGCTTTCCACTTTGATCTACCATGACGTGGAGGGAAAAACTTCATCGGTGGTTTCGTTTCAATTTTCTCTTTTTTTGTTTGGTTGGTCGAGAGAAGAGCAAACAGGTTCCGACGAAGAAATGATGGCTCACCCATGGCTATTTCCAATGACGACAAGGTTTGGGAGGAGACATCAGTTGGCCTTGGGATGACGTTGTGTCCGACTAAGGCGAGGTTGTTACCTGAAATCGGGGCGGCTATGGGTGCGAGCTTGGACAGTGGAGACGTGGGTTGATGGTAGGCGACGATTGGAGACGTGGGTTTTGGTAAGAGACGAAAGTCCCTTTTTCTGTTTTTTCCATTTGTTATTGTACTACACCGCCCTCCTTCGACGTTTGTCAGAAAACAAAAGTTTTTTTTAAAAAACGAAAAAAAAAAAGATTTTAAAAAATACAAAAATTGAAGTGTGAGTTTGATGCTTTTCGATGGAGTGCCGTTTCATTTCCCGATGGTGAACTCGTCCAACTACACGATATGAGTAATAAAGATTAAGGCAATCCTAGATGTCCAGCAAGTTTGGGAGGCGGTCGAATCAGTAGAGGGAGAGAAAGTTGATCCGAGAAAGGACAAGAAGGCGCGTAACCTCCAGTCTATTCCTAAAGATATTTTTCTTCAGATTGCGAAGAAAAAGACTGCAAAGAAAACTTGGAAGAGCCTGAAGACAAGGTACCTGGGTGCTGATCGTATAAAGAACGGTGGTCTGTCTAGAACGGTGGTCTGTCTAGAACGGTGGTCTACAAAGAACTAATATTCCGTATCAAAAGTTTAAATAATTTTTTAATCAACCAGATCACCCCTTTCTTGGTTGAATCTTGAACCTTACAATAAGTATCCTTTGTCTAATCATCAAAGTGATGATCAATGTCTAGCCATCAACTAGTTACTAATGCAGAGGCTTCATATCTCTTTGATGCCATTATAATTTTGATAAATCTGATGATTTTGATCACTAGTACTTGATCTTACATAATGAGACAGTGTTCCATACAGAGCCTGTAAATCAGATTATGGCATCAATAAATAAAAAGTATATTTAGATGATACCACTTGAACTCTTGCTGCCTTGGCCTTCTCATCATGATGATATCTTACAAGGGCCAGCTCTTGCAATCCTTTCAACGTAGAGACAATTAGACCAATGCTCAAGATCATCAAGGTAGAGACAATGGCACTGATAACGTGTTGTGAAATTGATGATCTATCAAAAGCACAATGAAATAAGATCAATACAAGAATAAGATGAGAAAGCAAGTAAACATGAAACATTTGTATTATACTCCTTTCTCATAGGTACATGGCATATGATCTTTTTGGTACATCGCATAAACTTACAAGCATTATCTATTTATAGGGTTTAAGGGAGAGGAGTTACATACATGCATTAAATCTAAGAAGATGAATAGTTAGAGGTTATAAGTGTAATGAGGGAATTATAAAAGTCATACATAATAAACTCATGAGTTAATACATAGACAATTTATGGTAGAGAAGTTAACATCATACACATAATGACATAGGTTATAAATGGAGAAGATAAACATCCACCTTCGTAACAATATGCTATTTGTCAAATGTTTTTTTTTTTGTGTTTTTTTAAAAGGTGACTTAAATTAAAATACCCCAAACATCTTTACCTTACACTTTACTCCCTCTTGAGTTTAAACACACATTTTCATACCCTATTTAAATCATCCTAACACTTCACTCCTCCAATCATGTAAAATATCGTAATACTCCCTATTATCACATCATCAATCTCTCCCTTAATCATTCTCCCTCTAATTTCATGATATCCTAACTAATCCCTCGACTATATGCTCCAACTCAACCCACATCGTACTCAACAAAAATTAGCTCTATGTTCTCCAAAATCACAAAGAAATCTGCGTTAGAAATCATAGATTTCTTACCAAAAATCTCTCAGTAGCTACCATAAGCATTTTTTTGTGTGTTAAGTCGTCAAATATCAAGACACATCGCTTCGAATTGAGTTAATTATGTTATTAAATCTGCTTTTTTTTTTTCAATAATTCAAGTTTTGGTTGTCAATTTTGTGGATTTATACGTGCATGTTCGAGTCTTATATGTAATTTATCTATTCTTGTTTGGTTCTATTTCTAGACAAGATGAAGAGAGGCCAGAAAATGAAGAGCACCATAACTTCAGATGTTAGTCAGCGAGGTCGAAGAGAATGAAGAGTAAGAAAGATGATGTTTCTGATAATAAGTGATCTTAGAAGAAAGCTCGCAAAACGATAAGGAAACTACTTTGATGGATGAGCTATTACTTTATTCGAGATGAGCACTCTGTTGTGAAGGAGGAAATGAAAAAAGCTGTCATTGCTTTGAAGAACAAAGGGGCGAAAGATTTGTATTGTTGTGGCCTTGTCCTTTGGCTTCAATTGGTATTTTGAAAACAATGTCTTGTGTTTTGTTTGTGTTTGTTTGTAAGCAAACGTCATCATGTTTACCACTACATATAATAATCTATATACTGTAGGTTGTAATTTTTGTACTACTGGTTTTAATTTAACATCGTCATATTTTTCACTTTAGGTAACAATCTTCATACGGTAGGTTGTAGCTTGTATACTATTGATTCTAATTTTTGCACTATAGGTTGTATCATGTGTAATGCAGTTTAATAACGATCTTTCTTGTCAATGAACTTGTCTAATCCACTCAAATATAAAAGTAGTTCTTTATGCTTCAAGATATAACACTTACATGATTTTAAATTTGATATGATCAACCATGACCTCATTCACTTATAATCTCATTGTAAGGACATAATCTCATTACTAGTTATTAGGTGATTGAAATATGGTTTGATGAATGGTTTCATGTTATTATTTTACATGGTCTCATATGATCTTACAACATGTTATTGCTCTTTACTAATGATTAGGTGAATGAAATATGAATTGATGAATGATCTCATGTTATTATTTTACATGGTCTCATATTGTTTTTCACTACAGATAATAATCTGCATATTGTAGGTTGTAACTTGTGTGCTACTGATTTTAATTTAACCTAGATATATTTTTAACTTCAGATAACTTTCTTCATAATGTAGGTTGTAACTTCTATACTATTGATTCTAATTTTTGCACTACGATTTTATCATGTATAATGTAGTTCAATTAGGATCTTTCTTGTCAATGTACTCGTCTAATCCACTCAAATATAAAAGTAGTTTTTTATACTACAAGATATAGCACTTACATGATTTTAAACTTGATATGATCAAATATGACCTAATTCACTTATAATCGCATTGTAAGAACATAATCTCATTACTAGTGATTAGGTGATTGAAATATGATTTGATAAATGATCTCATGTTATTACTTTACGTACATTTTATTGCTTTTTACTAAGGATTAGTTGATTGAAAAATGATTTTCACATTATCTCATGTTATTGTCTTACATGGTGTCATTTAATACAACAGTACTCAATTGTTATATATAATTCTATGGACTATAATTTGATATACAAGTATTGTATCATTATGACATTATCTACATTGTCTCATTTTATGTTGATAAATTTATACTACATCCCTGTGAATGTTTACAATCAATTTTTAACATCTTTTACATATAAATTCTGACAGTTCATAATAAAAAAACTTATAGTACAAAACTTTCGGTTTACAATATAAAAACTTCAAGTTTTAGTAGCACAGAAGATAATACGTTGCTGCTAGAGTAAACCATGCATCGTATAATTTTTTCAAGTTATAGTACAAATCCGTTAAGTATTTCGTACAAATTTTGAAACTTATTAATACCAAAGTTGAATCATAGATAGTCTTATACATTTAACAAATCTCAAATACATAAAGTCTTAAACATAACAAGTCTCAAACAAAAGAAGTCTTAAACATAACAAGTCTCAAACAAAGAAAGTTTCGACGTGTCGTCATCATTCGCCTCTAATGGGATTTTGGCATGTCCTCATGTTATGACCAAAACGCTTAAAATGTCCATATTTACTCAGACGTGCCTCAACCTGTGAAGATATTCGTTTTGTTCTTCGATAATTAGGTTATGCTTGAATATCGGGTGGTCATCATACATACAAAAGGCAACTAACTCCATATCAATTGGTTAAGAACTTCCACAGGACGTCATGTCTTACATCTAGGACAACAAACGAAATGAACTCATTTCAGCTGTGACAAACACATGACATTCATTCCAAGACAATAAATTCGAATGTCCAACAAAAATGTTTCCATAAACCCATATTTTCACTTTTATACTAAAATATGCACAAATCATTTCTGGATTTCATACTCCATCACCATTATTCACTTAAGTATTATTCTTACAACCTACAACCTACTTTAGATTTATTCGGCCAAATTGAATCTCATCTCGTTTGACTCTACCTATGGTGGACCATGCTTCTTTTTTTTCTCTATGAGATGTACGATCAAAAAGTATGTTGTTGATGCGATAAAATGTGCATGAAGATTTTGATTGACGAGGGAGTTAAAGATAAAAATGAAGATGAGAGATGAAATGAGATCGGGTGATTTGATGATATGACATGTGGATAAAGATTGATCAAATATGGATGAAAATGACTCAAAAATGAAATTAAATTTAAAAAATGAAGGAGAACATGATAATTTTAAGAGAAGGGGGAACAAAATGTAATTGAAAATGAAAAGAAAAAGCAAAATGTATGTTGAAAGTTTTGAAAAAACCATATGCAAGTAATAATTAAAAAAGATATTTAGATATATTTTTTCCTTTTTTAAATGCCCTTTGTTTTAGGACAGAGTATACTACCAAAATGGAAAACGTGACGGGAACCCAAATTTTGGTTCCAGAATCCACACTCGAGAGGAAAGTCACCACTAAAGAGACAACTCTCTCTTTCTTACAAATTACAATACACCCTCATTTTCGCCGCCTCGCCATCACCGATGGACTCATCGTCACACTTCTAACACATATCTGCATTTAAGGTATCCATGTTTTTCTCCTTCTCAATCAATTCCTCTTTGTAATAATCAAACAATTCGAGTTCGAAATCTAGATATTCGATTCCTATTTTTTATTTTTTTTTGAATTTATGATAAAAAAAAGTTATGATTAGGGTTCCATTTTTATACTATTCGATTAGATCTGATTCAATATTATATGCTTTTTCGACTCATAGATCCAGTATTATGGTTTTGAGATGATGATTATTGGCTTTTGTATAGGTTTGAATCGTTGATTGTCGTTTAAGAATCGGAGTTGTTGCGATTAGGGTTTGGAATCATGACTTGGTTCAGAGCAATTACAAGTGTCGCTAGGGTTGCAGGCGGAGGGTTCCGTCTCAAGGCCGTCCCTATGTGTCAAGGGCTGTGGTTTTTCCATTGCAGAATCGGGAGTTCCATGTGACTGTATAAACCGTAGGCACAGGCAGCTCCGGTGCCTTGTCCGGTGCCCTTGTCGAGGTGAGTGATAGTTTCTTGGATGGGACGAGTAGTGTGTACCTGGAGGAGCTGCAGAGGGCGTGGGAGGCTGATCCGGAGAGTGTGGATTCTGGAACTTGTCTAGACATAGGGACTAGAAATACAAATAGAACCAAACAAGAATAGATAAATTACATATAAGACTCGAGCATGCACGCATAAATCCACAAAATTGACAACCAAAACTCGAATTATTGACAAAAAAAAAAAAAGCAGATTTAATAATATAATTAACGCTATGACAGCATTGCATAGCGTCGCATCATCACTTTGATCTCATCTTAAGAGAGACCATAGTAGTAAGAAGACCATCTATTTGCTCTTGGAATTCTTTACGAAGGTTTTCCAAACAAGCGTTAAGGATGTCTTGCAACTCTTCCTTCCGTGCCTCCATGGTCTCGTTGCTAGGAACATCATTATCAAGCCTCTCCAACACTTTTGCCACGATCTCATCCATCCGCAAGAGTTGTGACTCCACGGCCGCTTAGGCATCCTTCGATTTGCCCTTTTTCTTGTGCATGGTGACATTCATGGTGGTCATCTCCTCTCCGTGCTCGGTCACAATGTTTGAATCCATCTCTCGTATGAACCAAGGCTCTCATACCAACTGTCACGGGGATAGATTTTTGCAACCCGTGCGGCACTCAAACTACTCACCCCTTCGCTCGAGCTCAGCCTTACTAGTTCCCCAAAAAGCAATGCTTGAGAACGCAAGAGAGTTTGGATTTGGGAACACTTGAATGCTTACAATGTGTGTTTTGCGTTTGCAAGAATGTTATGAGATGGTTTGATCAAAAGAGCCTCACCCTTATATATACATGTCCGTGGAGAGTTCTAGACTCGCCATCTAGACTCTTCCCTTTCTATGTATAAGAATTTTCTAGAACGCTTCTAACTCTAGGAAATTTTAGAGATTTCCGGAGAACTCTAGAGAGCTCTAGAGAAGTATGAAGAAGTCATGAAATTTGTGGAGAATTCTAAAGAATTCTTCAAGATTAACCTCTCCACTTGACTTGTCCGTGACACCTAAGTCTTCTAGATTGAGACAACTGCAAAGTGGTTTGTTCCTTGAGCTTCCTATAGTCCCTTTGTGACTTCATTTTATCTGGTGTTCTCTCAATTGTCACCAATGCTAGCATTATTTTATTGCAAACAATGTTGCATGTTTTGTATGCTCGTCTTCATTTTCTGCATGAGAACAAACTGTTTAGGTTAGCTTAGGATGAATTGTGATATGACAAGTTTGTAATTATTATATATTGTAATTACAACGAGACTTTAGTTTACCGGCACATCAACATGCTTGAAGTCTTACAATTGTAATACCTCCTTCGCTTCCATTTGCTCGATTTTCAATCAAGCTTGCCTGCATCTTTCGTTACGTGTTTGGTATTTTGATCGAGGAAGAAAATTGATAGTTTTATATTACCATCTGACGTATGAATGCAGATGATGGCATATGCCCTAAATGTCCCTGGAAGCTTGATAAATACTGCAGCATTCCCTCAAGCTAGAACAAAGAGCATATCCTTGAGATCTTTTATACCGCATGCAGTCTTGTCCAGCAAAATTATGCATCATGTTGAGGAACTTTCAGTCAGGTCAAAGAAACTTGAAGTCCCCATAATGGTACCCAATGATCTCATTCTTGCTAAGTTTCATTCCTATGTTAAGCGACAGCAGTCTTGCATTCTAACCTCAGTTTTGGGATACTTAGCCTCTCTCAAGTGCACTACGATGGGTTAAATTTTTTTGTTAGTCTCTCTTTGGTTGTTTGCTTTTCTGTTTCATGAGAAGTTCATTTTGCAGTCTAGTATTTGATGAATTTAAAGCGATATTGATTTGCAGGTAAATAGCTGCACTGGTAAAATGGGGAAGGCAGTTATTGAGGCTGCTGTTTATGCTGGGTTAAATATTCTTCCTTTTTCATTTGGTTCTGAAGAAGGTACTAGTCGATCAGTTGAAGTTAGTGGCAGGGAAATTCAAATCCACAGTCCATATGAAAGGGAGCATGTTCTTGCTTCCATGTTCGAGGAAAATCCAGATATGATTGTGGTGGACTATACAGTGCCCAATGCAGTTAATGGTAAATAAACTTGAAATGTTTTTGTTATTGGTGCTGGGGCCATCATTTCTTTTACTGTTTGGCTCTTTGTTATTGAATATGTTCTCCTTGGAAACTTTTGGCATTTACCACTTTGTCTAGACTCTTCCAGTCTTTTATTTGTGTATGGGAAGATGTACAAGGCAAGTTTGTTTAATTATGTGCCAATTAGCCAAATAGTCGTGACTAAACCATTTGTTACTCATATTCATCTTCGAAAGAAGCTTTTCACCGAAATTGAGGTTGACTTTAGGCTGACAACAAATGTTTTCAATTCCTAGAGGATGAGTGTAACTAATGAAGCAAATACTTTATTAATGATGTCTTGACCATAGGTTTAATTATTGACGTATATAACTTTATTTAGAAGGTAGGGTTATGTACATCCTTCTCTATGAAATTTCCAACTAAACAGGATAATTTGACATTGAGTAAGTTGATTTGATTTTCTCTTTATTACTGAAAAAACGTTCCCATGCAGTGATAGATGGAGGTGCTCATCTTCTTACATGTAGTATACATGAATTAATTCTCTAATATGAATTGTTGGTCCTAGAATCTTCTTCTGAACTTATACGCCTACTTAATTTGTTGGAGTTCACCAATTTCTGAGGACTTTCCTCATGAAAGCTGCCGGATGTTTGCTGATTGGCAGTGCTTAATCAAATCAGCTTGCTTATTCACTTTGATAGAAAACAACTGAAAATCAGTAACCTGCTTATAAAGGTCCAAAAAGTTGCTGCTAGCTTTTGGTCTCGTATGATGTGTATGGCAAAATTTCCATGGCATTCTTGAAGAGCGAGACATCCTTTGACCTTTACTGCAGCTCAATCAATCAAGGACGTCAACTCTTACTGTACAATTAACTTTAAACATGCTCCCCCCATACTGCATACTCCCTCTTTGGTCTGTTATTCGCTGTCTAAGAGTTCAAGTCAAGGGACTAGAGAGATTAGGGATGCTAAGCTTATCTTAATGCTTCACTAATGAGGTAGCTTACTTTAGACTAACTCCAAATATCTACAACTACTTATATGAGCAGATAACGCTGAGCTGTATTGCAAAGTTGGTGTTCCCTTTGTCATGGGGACAACTGGTGGAGATAGGGAGAGTCTGTACAAAATTGTCGATGATTCAAAAGTTTACGCTGTAATATCACCACAAATGGGAAAGCAGGTTGCTTTTTCGTCCCCCGTTTCATCTTTATAGTTCTGGAGGTTGACAAATAAAGAAGTGCATGATTGGTCTTGTGAAGGTTGTGGCATTTCTTGCAACCATGGAGATAATGGCCGAGCAATTTCCTGGATCGTTCACTGGGTATTCTCTTGAGGTTAGTTATTTCACTTGTTGTAGACTTTTAATTGGCTTGTTTAAACTTCAAACGCCGGTGTGCATATGCTTTATCTTTGTTAAGGTGCAGGAATAGCGAAACTTCATTGCAGCTGTTGAATCTCTAAAAAACTGAGCTTGTTCTGTTTTATGATGGTTTCACATGTGTATATCCAGTTAATCTGTGTTTTGTTCTTTTTTCCTAAGCAAAGATTTATTGGCGACTTTTCTATATGACCACTAAATGATTTGAAACATTTACACTTCAATGCGCAGAGGCTTGCCTCTTGATGATAAAGTTTGATGTATAGGCATTTCGTTTGGTATGCTCATTACATGATGGCTCATATCTTTCAGGTAACGGAGTCTCATCAGTCCAGCAAAGTGGACACATCTGGTACTGCCAAGGCTGTTGTTTCTTCCTTTCAGAAGCTAGGTGTGCATTTCGACGACGCTGAGGTAAATTAACTAATTCAGTCAAGGACACAGTCCATTGAATTCTCGCTGTAGTGCTTTCTTATTGTTTTTACATAAGGGCTAGGTTGCTCCTACTAAATTAAACATATTTCTTCTTTTTATATGGCTTTGTATTTCCAATTAGAAAGCTCTTCATCGAATGCTGTTGTATGGCCTAAGTCCAGTTAAGTGGGAAAAAAAGAGAGAGATGGGCCTGTGTAACCACTAGGAAACTTACGATCGGCTATAAGCTTCAAAGCAAATATTGGAATAATAGTGATGAAAGATAAGATGAGATAAACACGCTTAAGTTGGTACAAACATGTACAAAATGGTTGACTTGTCAAATGAGAAGAGGAAGACTTAAAATGGAGAGTTTATAGCGACATTATGGATATAGGTGACGATGGAGGAGAATAGAGCTGTCACATACATTTAACATGTCCCAGATCACGGGATAAAAACTCGTTCTATTGTTGTTTTATCTTTTTTTTTTTTTTTTTTTTTTTTTTGCCTCTCTTGGTAGACCCTATTTTTCATTTCTTTCTGTCAAACCAAGATGATCAGGCCCTAGTTTGAGAAATCGGTTCAGTTAGGGTTTCTTTTTGCCTTTTCAAAGGAAAATATGAACATTGATCTTACCTATCACAAAGAATAGAAGTTTCTGCTGCTATACACCAGGCAGTAATGATAAGAACTTGGTATTGTGACACGATGGACATATTGTACAAGATGTAGATATCTTGTCGTGCCCATAGAGGCTAATGATATCAGTTTGCGACTAGTTTTTGCTTTTTCTAGTCTTCTCATATTTGATTCTATCCGTCGTTCCTAGATATGTTAACTCCTTTGGCTTCCTATACTTGGATTTCCTACCCACTTTTTTTTTTTTTTTGTTCCTTCTTTTTAATTGTGCTGACAGCCTATGTCTGTTGGATCCACATCTCTATTGCATCAGCAATTTATGATTAGTGTCATATTGAAGTAGTTGGTGCTACTTTTAACTTTTTCTAGGTTGTTTCTTAGCTTTTGCCCATTACTGCTGGTATTTTTATTGACAAGCTAGGTTGCATAGCAGTGCTCGTTCTCTTTATCATGTTGGGCTACTCAATCATGGAAAAGGAGCTGCAGGGACTATACTTAAGACGGATAATTGTAATAAAAAGATGTTTGTCTTATTTATCTCTAAGATGAGGATATTGTTATTTAGTGTCCAGTCCTAACTTGTCGGAAGTTCATTGTCAACGTGCACTGATGACTCAGTGTGGATGGCGTTTTGTTCTGATTTCATTGAATTTGTTCAGATTCAAAAAATACGGGATCCCAAGTCACAAGTTGAGATGGTAGGAGTGCCAGAAGCATACTTGCCTGCTCATGCATTTCATATGTATCATCTGGCATCCCCTGATAAAACGTAAACATACTTCTCCTTTTTGAAGCTAGTTTCTTTAGTTGCTAATCCGAACTTTGGACTCCCATTAGAGTAGGAAAAATTGTTTTGGATGTATCTGCAGGGTTACATTTGAGTTTCAGCATAACGTGTGTGGCAGATCCATATATGCAGAGGGTACAGTAGATGCAGTGATATTTTTAGCGAAGAAGGTGATTTTCTTTCCACTTCTCCTGTAACTTTCCTCTTATGACTTGGACCATGAAAAGTGCAGACCAAAAGAATTTAAGACAGGGATTGAAACTACATTCTGCATTGCCTTAAGGTGGCATATAGCATGATGTAGAGTGAGGTAGTTGAGGAGGAATGCTGTAGTCATCAGTGTTGGCATGTCATGATAGCATCGATCATTTTCATACAGTAGTATGAAGTCCGACACCGTCTTTATAACTTCTTTGATCAGTTAGATGCGTGACATGATAGCATCAGCCTGGCTGTATCCTGTCAATATAAATGGTTCTTAGAGTTGACGCTCCACTGGGCATCGTAGGTTTGTTTGCTTTATTGTTTCCCACCAGTAGCAAACCTTGTCCTATTTCAACTTGCACTGCACGCTTGCTGTATGCATCCTGATGCTGGGAAGAATTCCGTATATTCTTTCCAACATTTGTAGTCCATCAACCATGATCCAAATATTGGACTAACCTCCATGGACATAGTTGACCTTTAAGAGAGGTTGATCAAAAGATAAGGACATCTCATCCAATGCACAGTAATCGCTATGAGTAAAAAGGGTTGCTATGAACATGTGATAGATTATAGGTCAGGCCTCACCCCTGTGGAATATGTGATAGTAATCGCTGTAGATTATAGTAAAAAGGGTCTTTGCTTCGGTGGTGGAAGTTTCTCGGCCAGTTCTTTATTCTCTGATGTAATGGCCATAACATGCCTTGCCGAGCGTATTGATGTTGTCATTAATGTTGTGTGTGTTTGTGTTCTAAATACTAAATTACCTCAGCAGCCAATGCTGTTAGACTTGGAATTTTTTTCCTATTTTCGTGTAAAATTGTTTGTTTATTCCTTTAGATTAATCTTTTTTTCTTTCAGAATTATGCTTTGCCTGATTTTTTTTCTCTCTGTATGTTCAGGTTAAGTCCAAGGCAGAGAAACGCATCTACAACATGATTGATGTCCTGCGTGAGGGTAACATGCGGTGAAGGGAGGTGTTTGATTCTGAATCCACTTCATTTTGCCATGAACCAATCTGCTCACAAGGCTGAATGGACATGCTAGTTAAGTTCCGCTGCTCACTGGGAAGCTCCAACTGTCATTAGATGCTGACAAGATCTGCCGACTAGTCTTAAAGTGAGCCATCCATATGAAGGATTTCCAGAATGTCATGTAACTTATTTAGAGTGTGCCAAGGATAGACTAGCCAGATGCCTCATCGAACTTGTGATTCCCATTCGAGATTTTGTTTCATCTGTTTTGGGTAGAACCGTTGGACCTCTTGTATGCAGGTGGATTAAGAAGGTGCTAGCGTGCTCGGGGAATTTTGTACCCTGGTTTTTTTTGGCAAAATCCAAATTTGGCTTTTGGTCAGTTCGTGTTACGGGATTAGTCATTTTTATATGGGAGTTAACCATGTTGCTGTGGACTGTCACACGTGCATGTCAATAGGTCTTGCAATCTGAGACTCAAGTGCGCATGCTAATGTCAGTGTGCAACATTCAGCTATGGCACTGAAGGCCAGATTGATACTGATATCGGTCCCTGTTGAACCTAAAAATAAAGAACATAAGAGAGGGCGACATAGAATGGAACACGGGATAACATTTCTTATTTGAAGTTTAAACTGACGTGTGACAAGTCATCCGCAACTATCCTTCTGCTCTTGACATATACAAGATCAATATCCTTAAGTCTGGACAATTATCCCAAGAAGAAATTGATACAATTCAAAAGAAGGTCAATACAATATAGAATGAAGAATGTGAGGCGAGCAAGGACTATGTTCCTCAGAGGAGGGACTGGCTTTCTGCATATCGGACTGAATCCAGTCACCAGAACAGCTTTCTCGAATCCGGAATACTGGGTTTGTTCTTGAGTTTCTATTTTCCATTTCTTTTATGCATATATGTACTTCTATTGTTAATTGTTGAAGGGATTTCCAGTGTCATGCCAGAGATCTTGAAGAATGTTGGGAAAGCCATCACAACTCTTCCTGAGAACTTCAAGCCTCACAAAGCTGTGAAGAGGATATATGACCAGCGTGCTCATATGATCGAAACTGGGGAGGGTATCACTTGGGCGTTAGGTGAAGCTCTTGCCTTCGCAACTTTGCTAGTAGAAGGAAATCATGTTCGTTTGAGTGGTCAGGATGTGGAGAGAGGAACATTCAGTCATAGACATTCTGTACTTCATGACCAAGCGACTGGAGAGCAATACTGCCCACTGGACCATATCATGATCAACCAAAATGAGGAGATGTTTACTGTTAGCAACAGGTAACTAGCAAGTTGTTTTCTACTTATGTTGTTATTTATTCTGCTCCCCGGATACCTGCGATAAGTGTTTAGACTGAGGATTGATTCTATTGCTTATTTGCTTATGCTTTTAGTTATATCTTGAAATAATGCATGTGCCTCTTAATGATTTATGCTTTGCATAGACATCGGTGATTGGCAATGATCCCATCTTCCCTTCAATGACTTCACAACTAGTATGGTTTCAACCCTTGTATCAGTATTGAAATTAGTATTGTTTTGGAAGGGGTGGCATGCAAGGGTATACTTCTAGTCTTCAATGAGTTTCTGGCTGACTTGTTGCCTATTCCACAGGACAGTTGAGTTATGCGCTCTTTAATGTGTTCTCGCAGTTTGCTATATCTAATTTGCGAATCAGAAACATAGTGAGTATCCATTTGCTTCTGGGGCTGTCATGTCCTCTACTCTGTCGATTTCCCTAGTTTATCATCCATGATAGCATCTTAGCTTGATAGAAAGGCTTTGATAGAGCTGCAGTTTCTTTCTTGTGATTATGCTTAAAAAGCATCTGTAACTTGCGTTCCTCTACTTCTTCTTCTTCTTTTTTGCTGGGTACTTATTTCATGTGATTCATAGACAACATTTTACGTGTTGTCATTTTAAGTTGTTGATCAGGGATAATTTTCAGCTGTTCTTGTTTTGATTGGTGGCTTATGATCATGCTACTTATTTAATTAGCTCTTATAGTTATGGATCCAGACACCTTTGTACTCATATAGGATCTATAAATTCCTCAGTAGCATGTCATGTCCTTTAACAAAATTTGTTCATTTCCATTGTTCTAAAGTTTAATCATAAACTTCTACTCCTCCGTTCTATAAATTTTGCATCATTTTGTCATTTTGGGATGTCCTAATTTTTATGTCATTTTCTTATATGAAAAGTTTTGTGTGATCAGGAATTAAAAAAGGTGAAAAGGAAAATTTTGTGTGATTGAGAATTGAAATAGGAAGAAGGAGAAAGTAGATCTAAATTTACACGAAGGGAGTACTACGATTTCTGAAGCGAAAAATTAAACCCGTCTGCAGATTTGTCTCTTGGTCCCTTATTCCTTGGACTTTCACTGATATATTTAAGATATGTTATTGTGTTCTTGAATATATATTAACTGCTGCCTTAAGTGCCTGATCAAGAATCTTTTATTTTGATTTCTTGCTTCCTCTGTGGATCTTGGGAGCATTCCATTAGACTAACAATATCAGTACGGTATTTTGTGTTTATGAAAATTGTGTGCATATTTAAGTACTGTCCTTTGTGAACACCACTCAGCTTGTAGTGGAATTAACTTATGCTGAAGCTGCTGGTTCTTGTTTTTGTTGGTTTTGTTTTGGTTGGTATTGACCTTTGGGCTGCTCTACTACTGCCTCTAGTCTCACTATTCTTCCTTTTTTGTTGTTGCAGCTCGCTTTCTGAATTTGGTGTTTTGGGATTTGAATTGGGGTACTCGATGGAAAATCCAAATTCGTTGGTGCTATGGGAAGCTCAATCTGGTGACTTCGCAAATGGGGCACGAGTAATCTTTGATCAATTTTTAAGCAGTGGGGAATCTAAATGGCTGCGTCAGACAGGGCTTGTTGTGTTGCTTCCTCATGGTTATGATGGACAACTCCTGGGCATTCTAGTGCAAGACTTGAGCGTTTTCTTCAGGTAATTTCTGCCAGTTGTACTGGCCTTAACTTCTGAAGAGAGTAGCTTTATTTACATTTGGAATCACGAAAGCTATTGCGATGTTGGTTTTAGGATCGTGATGGTGGTGTTGGTGAGCCAAGAAGATTTGTGGGAAAATCTCTCGTTTTCTGATTTTTACTCTTTATTGATTTGAGATAGCTCTACCACTGAGCTACTTTTCTACCATCAATCTAACAAGCTATTTATAGCATATTGAAGGCGTTGCTATGCCTAACAAAACAAAGCAAACTTTTTTTTTTCGGCGCCTAACAAACCAGGACACTGTTTCTTGTCGGTTTTACTTTTCTTCATTTCTTCATGCGTGATCTTCTTTGCTTTTGCTTTCCAATGTCAAGGATTACGGCTTACATACTCCTTCGTAATCTTGACATGACTCCAAATCACGAGACTACATCGCATGTTCCTTAACCAAGGAGCTTGGCATGGTGCTGCAGTAGCTGCCATAAACTCGGTCTCGCATAATGATAATATGAAGGTCTTTTCTGCTTCTGCGTTCTTGCGTACTTCTCTTCCAAATTCTTCACTTTTGTTTGAAGATTGATTATTAGAGCTTCCCGCTCTTTTCCCACCTTTATAAATTTTTCTAGCGCATCTTTCCGTATCGCATTCTTTTCTGCCGTCCTGACATGAATGCCATCTATTTCTTCTCCCATGCTAGTTCCCTTACGCCTAATGAGATTTCTAACCTCATCGTTCTTCTGCTCATCGGGCCTCTTCTCCGATTTACCATCAGGTTTCTTCTTAGGTGGAGCAGATATCAATTCGTCCCAGTTTGCCCCTTTGGGAGCATTAGGCTTCTTCCGTTGCAGATCCACATTAACTTGTGGATCGAGGATAGTGCTAGATTCGACGAGGCAGCTATCATTGCCTCTGTGTTGTCTGCGCTTCCTTGCTAGTCGACGATCTTGCCATCGTCGTCGTCGGACTTTGTCGCTGATGGTAACGGGGAAACCCGAAACTTGGAATGGTATGCGCAAAGTAGTAGTAGATGGACTTGCCCCTTCTGCCGTAAGTAGCGAATGACCTGCACCAGTGGCTGATTTTGGTTCTGTTGCGCCTGTCATACCTTTCGGTTTTTCGAAGCTTGCTAGGAAACAGACTGGTTTGGCTAACTCCAAACTAATCTTGTAAAGGCGATTTGATGTGCGCTTTACGAACATCAACAACTTGCCGTTGTCATACACCTTTATGGCATCTCTCACCATAGTCACCTTGCTCCTATTTTCTGTCATCTGTCCAAGGCTGATGATATTAGTGCAAAGTTTAGGAATGTAGTATATCTCATTTAGTATACCTCATGGAGATATTTCTTTGCCCATGACTTGAACGATCGTGCCATCGTCAAGCCTCACTTTTTCGGTGATTTTCTCATTTAGTTCTTGGAACATTTCTTGTTTTCCCATCATATGATTGTTGGGATCGTTGTCTAGGTACCAAATATCCTTATACAATGTCTTCTCCTCGCCCTGGTGAAACGCATGTAACACCCTTCCTTCTCTGGGATGTAGGGTGTCTTATTGTTTAGCTCGTGTCTCCTTCTGAAACACGGAAAACAATAATACTGGCTCATCGGGGGCAGCGTCTGTGTACTGTCTCTCGTCGTTCCACCGTTTGCTGCGGCACTCAGAAGCATAGTGTCCCATCTTCCTGCAATTGAAACACTTAATGTGGCTTTTTTCAGGGCTGCTGCTGCCGCTACCTCCTGCTGCTTCCTGTCACACTGCATAATTGCCGTTTCGGTCGCTCCTTCCGCGATCTCGTCTACGCCACTGGCCTTTACTTTGGTCTGAGGTGTCGGATCCGCATTCCTGACTAGAGGACGAAGTTTCCCCAAGGCTGTGCTTCTGAGGTGTCTTTCGCTCGGTACGAGTGAACATGAGCTGACTCTCACCACTATCGGCTGGATCTGGTGGCTTCGTCCACCTCTGCCTGACGCCGGGCAGGTACGTCCTCGGCCGGGATTCCTCGGCTGCCTTTCATCGGCTCTGCACACACTAACCCTTGCTCTAATACCAAATGTTGGCTTTAGAATCGTGATGGTAGTGTTGACGAGACAAGAAGATTTTTGGAAAAATCTCCCATTTTTTTATTTTTACTCTTTATTGATCTGAGATAGCTCTACCCCTGAGCTACTTTTCTACAATCAATCTAACAAACTATTTATAGCAGATTGAAGGCGGTGCTATGCCTATCAAAACAAACAAAGCAAACTTAGAAAACTTTTCTTTCTTTTCGGCGCCTAACAAACTAGGACACTGTTCTTGCTCGGTTTTACTTTTCTTCATTTCTTCCTGCGTGATCTTCTTTGCTTTTTCTTTCCAATGTCAAGGATTACGGCTTACATAAGATTACGTGCTTCAGTTATCTTTTAGTTACTAAGAAAATGTAGTTGGTGCAATGGTAGGGGTTGCTGATTGGCTGTTAGGTACATGAAATTATGCTTCGTATCCATGCATTGCTCATATGTTACAAACTACTGTGTAACCGTATATTAATACATATGTTATGTCGAAGAAAACTGAGCTACATCTGAAACAGTTCAATACATGGACCTGAAATGTTTTACTGTTTTGCATGAATGCTATAGCACTCGTTTCTGATTGAATTTCTTAATCTGGTTGTGAACTTTATAAACTGGAGTAGCTTTAGCCATCACATCCCTGTTACTAACTCCCTGAACATATATCTGGCAGATGAATGATGATAATCCCTTTGTTATTCCCGAGATGGAGTCAACACTTCGGAAGCAAATCTAGGAATGCAACTGGCAGGTTGTGAATGTGACCACACCTGCCAATTATTTCCATGTTCTCCGCTGTGAGCCGTAATCTTGACCTTGGAGAAAAAGGAGGTCACGCGTGGAAAAATAAAGCACACCTTGCAGTGTTTATTTTCCCACGCCCGCACCAACCACGCTTAGTTGTTTTGTTAGGCTAATGCATATTTGCTATCTGTATTTAAGTAGCACAAACCTGTTGTAGAGATGTGTAGAGTGGCAGAGATCAATAAGAGAAGAAAAACAGAAAATGGGAGGATCTCCCTCTTCCTACCACTCTCGTCTCCGTGTCTCACCACACACCACCAGCCCGATCCGAGCCAACATCCGCCGTCAGGTTGGTACAAGTAACTTGATATGCTCATATGCATTTTTTAAGTTGGCTTAGTTGGGTTTCTTAAATATATTTTGCTTGCACATGGCCAGATACACAGGGATTTCCGCAAGCCACTTATAATGATGTCCCCGAAGAACTTGCTTCGTCATATGGACTGCAAATAAAATCTATCAGAGTTTGATGATGTTCAGGGACATCCTGGGTTCGACAAGCAGGGCACCAGATTTAAGCGTCTCATCAAGGACCGCAATGACCATTCAGATCATGAGCCAAGCATTAGGCGTCTAGTGTTGTGTTCAGGAAAGGTATGAGACAAATCCCTTGTTCTGATTTCCTCATCTGAATAGAGTTCGGATTTTGCCTTTGAATTCTTGCGAAAGAAACATGTCCATTATATCCCTCTTGATCCTTGAGTCTCTCATGCCACGTTTTTCTATTCACTGCTTTGTTTTGTTTTTACACCCAGTACTCGAGCCAATTCCCACATCCAAATCTTCCATTAGGTTTTGTTATGGCCTTTTACTTATTGTGTTTCTGTCATGCGCATTGACTGATAGAAATGGAGCTGAGGGTTTAAAATCTGTTTTATATGGGTGTATGATTTACTATTAATTATGTTGCAGGTTTACTATGAACTCGACGAGTTGAGGCAGGGATCCAGCATTGGTGATGTCGCTATATGTAGGGTTGAACAGCTTTGTCCCTTCCCGTATGACCTCATCCAGCGGGAGTTAAAGAGATATCCGAGTATGTATACTAACACACCATACGTCAATTATGATCTTGGAGTAGGGCAGAAGTCTATATTTAGTTTTTCTCTGATATATATGGAGTTGGAAACGCCTCGCTTCATAGTGTGAGAGGGAAATCGTGTATCCTACAGAAGTGTACTGTAGTGTATCTTGGATTGAACGTGAATGATGTTGTGACCACAATAAATGGAGTGAACAGGCTAAATACTTGGTTCATATGATTTTCTCACTTCCTGTCTTCTTGGGTTCATGTTTTTTGGTGGTTAGAGTTCACATACATTTCTTTTCTCGTTTAGGTTTTCAATGTTGCATCAGACTTATTAGGTGCTAGCTACTTGTAGTTTTCTCATATCCGAGGTTTGTATAACATATGGATGCCTTCTTTGTTTGTTCAGATGCGGAGATCATGTGGTGCCAAGAAGAACCAATGAACATGGGTGCGTATAGTTACATAGCGCCTCGTCTCTCTACTGCAATGAAGGCTCTGGGCCGAGGGAACATTGATGACATCAAGTATGTGGGGCGTGCACCATCTGCTGCCACGGCCACTGGCTTCTACTCCATGCATGGAAAAGAGCAGAATGAGCTGGTGACCAAAGCCTTGCAGCCCGAACCAATCGTTAATCCTCATTAGGTCGTTGAGGATTCTCGAGTTTTCTACAGCTTCAGTGTAGTTCAACGAGTGTGACCGGTGGCTTGTTTTTTATGCTTATGATTTTTGTTACATAGTAACAAATATAGAATAAAGGTGTACAAAATCTTCTAATATTTTTACTATTGTTTGGGTTACTTCGTCCACAATGCTTGCTAACTATAAATATTCTTTGGGCAGAAACTCGGGGAGCGAAAGGAATGGGAACGTTTTTGTCCCTTGATTTATTCCCTATCTTCTTTTTCATCCTCCCTCCTCCCAGTAAACCCCACCCCTCTCATCATCACAAATGCCACCAATCGCTACCGCCACCGTCGCCACTCTTCACCCTCCTGTTGCCCTCGTCAACTCCACACTATCCTCTCAACAAGAGCTCCCAAAAACAAAATCCACTTCAGGAACACGATCAATAAAATCAAGATCCAAAACCCTCAAAAACCCTTGTAAACAAAATTAATATAAACAAAGATACTTGGATTTGAACTCATAGTTATTTAATTATCGAAGATATGATACTTGTTCTAGATATTCTGAGAATATTTTAAATAAATTAATTAAGAAAAATTATTTTATCTTGTACGTTTCCTAACTCTATAAATGTATCTCTTTTCGCTATGCTGAGTCCCAGACTCCCAGTCGATACACACTATGGAATAGTGTACTTTGGAATCTTACCGCTTTAGGATTTTTAGAGGCAACACATGAAGGTTGATTATTCGACAAATCCCATAACTTCACCATCTTATCCATGGAACCTGTGGCAAGTAGCTGAAGCAAGATACATAACACAATTAGGTCTGAGCAGCAGATGTTATCATATGGTCATACAATGAGCAGCTATGTTACATTCGGAACCGCAGGACTGTAGGAGATGGAGCAAACAGCTTCGTTGTGCGCATGGAGAGTAAATACCGGCTTTGACTCTGAACCTGAATTTGAACTAGCAGCACGTATATCGAATCCTTGAACAGTGCCATTTTCTAGACTCACCTGGAAAATTTCACATACATGAGATTGAATCTACCAGATAGAGGAAAAAGAAGATGAGGACATGATACTACAGCAAAACCTCGAGGCCAATACTTGGAATTGGCTAAAAACAGAACTAACTACATCATGGAACTCTCAGTCTATTTGTGTATTGCTCATCAAGCATAGTAATAAACAAAGTATAAAGAAGAACAAAAATAAAAGAACCTACAATGAAAGAGGACTCTGTATGTGGATCCCAAGCCAAGCTCTCAACATCAGCAGGGATTGACCATTTATATCCGGAGTGGAAAGGTTTCCTTACATCTCTCTGCAATGCAATCACAAATTGCTTTATCCACCCCAACCAGCAAACATACAAGTTTCTCATACTCAACCCCATCACCACACTCTATAGATATCATATGACAACATCACAGCACTGGGGAAAAAAATCTAAGCTGCGATCCAATATATCAAACCACCATGAGATCGAAGTGTCAAACAAGTGTACCGCAAGAGCAATCTGGCTTCTGCATCCTACTCGTCAAAATTTAAGGGCTCCTTGAGAATATTTCCTGTCAGTTTTTTGTTGAGTTGATGCGAATGTAAAGATTGTGGCCCCTCTAGTCTGCCACAAAGATCCCATTCGGACTGGAGTTTGGTAGGGAGTGATGTGCATAGTCTTAACTTACAAACAGATTGATTGGTTAATATGAGAATTGTAAAATGTCCAAGAAATACTTGGATGAAGTGGCTGGTTTAAGGTGAAGGAGGAACAGATGTAGTATTAAAACCTTTTTCTCCACCCTTAATTGAACAATCAAGCCATGCTGTGCAAAGTGGGAATGCAGAGACAATGATATCATGATGAACATACAAGTTCGGAGCACCATCTTCTGTTTCCTCTCGGATATATATCTGACAACAACGTAAACAGTCATCATATCTGCATTGATATTCATCAGTGGATGAGATGAAGCACACATGATGAGCAATTTAAGTCAGTATGCACTTTTATGTACCTCAAGATGACTGACATCATCGTCATTACGGGCACAAACAATAACCAAATCATTTGCTTTTATTATCATATCCTCTTCTTCTTCAGAATCATTATCCTGCAAAGGAATGTAAGATACATCAACCTTCATCACCATGATTAAGAGCAACACCACGTGATTTAACAGGAGAAGATTTAACTATATATGATAGACCACTTACATCATTATCTTTGAGGTTTGGGTCCATATCATTGCTCGCGTAGTACGAGTCTCCAAGTAATCTGCTGAACAGCTCAATGCCTAAGGTGACCAGAGAAGCCCGTGTATTGGCATCAATATCCACAAAAAATGAATGTATAGCCACGATAAACCATCAAAGTGATGTACAAAATTCATCCCTAGAGAAACAGCACAACATATCTATTCGACCCTTATCAGAAATTGGGCAAATGTTCCTCTTGCTAATGTCTCAAAGTTTGCACTATAAATTAGGTGTTTTCTTGAGTGTTAAATCAAGAACAAAATTTCAAAGTTCAATCTCAATCCCACTGGGACAATTCCAAATATCAAGTCTTTATAGTAAAAAGTGGCCAATTCACGACGCAGAATGGTCGACCCTTCTCTGTTGTCACTTTTTTTTTACATCAGACTTTTTTTTCCCACCACCATGTAGCCCTAATTACTAAGCAAACAAACCCAAATTGATGAAAAAGGTCGATTAACTGAGAAATTAAGGAGTGATGGCAGAGAAAAACACATGAACATGAGAGAACTAAGTCAATAACAGATACACTACTAAGGAAAAAAGAATAAGCAGCACGACTAACTTGGCAACGCACCCGTTTCTCTGGCCATGGAGGAGAAAATTTGCAATAATTAGCAAATTTGAGGAAAAAAGGTACCAAGCAACCATAGTAGGCTAAACAAGAACTTGGCTCACAAAATGCTAATCGATTCACACCAAGAATCAGAGCAAATGAAGATAACACGCTTCTCCAGCTGAAAAAAAGACAGGGATGATTTTCGCAACAATGCTCACCACAAAGCTACAACACCCATCTCCTTGATCAGTAGGAAGGTGGTATTTGATAACTACTGAGAACCAGAATGGACGAGGTGAAAAGAATCTTGGAGATTACTAGGACATAGAGAAAAAGAACTTTACGTGATTTTCCATCATGAGGTTCACACAAGATTGCAAGTTGATCTTTTCTTTGTCCAAGACAAGGAACAAGAAGCATAAAACAAGAGCAATAACATGTCTGACAGAGAGATTGCGTAATTGATTTAACTCCAAATATTGTAAAACCAGTTGTCAGATCTACTAGCATGCTACTCAAAGAATGCAAATGAATATATTAACAAAGCAAATCTAGTCGAGTCCTAGAAGAGGGTCACAAACCATAATCTTCATCATCATAATTATCCATTTTGAGCTCTGCGAGAGCATCGCCTACATCAGCGGAGTCCATGCCAAGCATCTCTGCTGCCGCCGAAGCGTGTGCAACTTCAGTAGCCTTCCTGGCATTATCGATATCCATATCTTCTTCTTCTTCTTCACAAGCACCATCACTGACATAGTGCAAAAGAAGCAGAAAATAATTCCAGAAGAGCCCAACATCTTCATAACCAGAAAATATAAGGTCAAAGTTGTGAAAGAAAGAAAGGCCTTGGAAGTTGGTCAGTTCAATTACCGGACATATTTCTTACCCAGTCCAATCTGTTACAAATGTACAACGCAAAAACAGTACATCAAGGATCTTTATCTGGGGCATGGCTCTTAGTCAGGAAAATCTCCGAATACACGGGCTTAAGAAACCGCATATCAGCCAAAAATCTAGTAATGTTTTGATTGCTCATCTAGAACATGTTTCGGTCTTTTTATAGGAGAAACAAACATTTTGTCGCAGTTCTCATGCTTTACTTTGGAGTTAAGGGGAAAGACAAAGCATAGGTAAGTAGTATGAATTTACATTCTAGTTCCCTCAAAACTAAATGGTTTCTTTCTGCTAACTATTAAGAGGGAATAAAGAGGTTGAGTTTAGACAGAATAAACTTGGTTCCAAGACACTATGTCTTCTATCGTCGAGGACACACTTATGCAGGATTGACATGGCACATATAGCTAGCGTTCGTCTAGACTTCAATGGCTTGTGAACCAAATTTCTCCCTCAAATGTGGGGAAAACGAAATACGATAGCTATGCGGTTGTTAAAATTAGTCTGTTTCAAAACAAAAGCATACTTTATCCTGTTGTAAAGGCTTGCATCTCAGCATTCCAAAGGAACAGGCAGACAGTGGGAAGGCAACTCCATTAATGATACAGATTGAATATTTTTTTGCCACATTACCAACTTTAGACACTCATGGCAATGAAAAGTCTCGACTTTGTGAAGTTAATGGATAATAACTTGATGGACCTCACAAGCCCAATCCCAGATCATATTCACAGAAAAAAACACCAACTTACCCTATAATGACACTGCGTCAATGCAGTAACATAGGCCTTCCGAGAAAGTGAAACTACAGTTCATAAGTTTCTGCGGAACTACAATGCATTTGTTTGCACCTCAATTGTTGCCAGTCTATCAGTCAACATCACAAACAGGTTTGGAAATGCTGACTACTAAGTCTGGCTGGTTACATAATTAAGCATTTTAGGGCTAAGAATACGTTCTCATACCCATTTTTACAACGTATACATCCAACGTCCGCATATGGAATTTTCCTCATATTTCAAATTCACGATCATCAAACCATGAAATCACTAAAAATGAATTCATCCTCCAACCTCAGAAACAAGACTCTTTTCTCAATCACATGTCAAGCCCATAATCCACGCCCAAAATTCCTCATCATAAAAAATAAACCTTAAAACCTTGGAATTGAACTCGCTGAATTCATAACTGATGAACAACACACACACACAAACAAGAAGAAGAGGAAAAAAAACAGCCAAACCAAACCAAACCAAAAAATCCTAAACAGAGGAGAAATGAGACTTGACTGACTGGATCGCAAGAGAACCGCTTTTGATGATCTCTTTGATCTCTTCTTTCGAGGGAGGCTCCGCCACCGCCACTTTTTATTCACCAGATATGATTACAAATATTTTACTTCTAAAATATTATTTTCTTTATCTATAAAAAGTATAATATATTGATTTAACATGAATATCGAATAAAGTTTGATCATTGTATAATGATGATCTAATATAGTTTTTTTTTATATAAATTTATCGTGGAATATGAATGATTGTATAAGTTACATACTTCAACATAATATATATTACGGAACGATGAGTCGTGATGTGATAAAAACGAGATTTATATTCATGCATATTGAATAATATAAAATATATGTGTTGTATTTTTCATAGGACGACATATTAGCACAATAATACGTCTATTTTGTATAATCCTACGCTGGAACTACTAATCATAGTTAATAAAAAACACTTATTGTTAAAATTAATCCATTTTACGTACATATTAAAAACGAATGATTCATAAAAACACATTATATATTCTGTATTATTTAATTAGTCGACATATTTTAATCGTTTTTTTTTTTCGTGTATTTTATTAACTATGCTATTAATAGTCTAATGTGATCGTCAGATGGCCAAAACTATTAATTCGAACATGAAAATTACACTGAAACTATTAATATGAATATTTTATTATTTAAATATACATAAAATACGTGTATTATGAATATGCGAATAAATATAACGAACGAGTAATATTATAACGTTACAAATGTTGTGTGTCAAGGTTAACCATTTTAATCTCATAGTTTTTAGATTATTAATTATGATACGATATTATTATTTTTTGAGATAATTAAATAAGCATAAAATAATTATCAAAAAATTAATATTATACAATTCGGATAAATAATAATATGACAAAAATTTTAAAAAAAAGTACTCATGAGACTTTACGTTGTTTCTTGGACTGACACGTTTGGCAATCCTTTCCCTCTCATTCATCTTATTCTTCTTTCTCCATTTCACCTGAGACGACCCAAAAAGACCAAAACACAAACCATCTTCACCACCAAACCCAACACCATCGTTGCACCAAACTCCGGCCACAAACACCACCGCCACGATGTCAATATCACCATCATCGTCTCATCACTTTCTTGTCCATTTTTCCCTCTCTTTACGCGCAACCACCAATAACCATCACCGCCACCACCGAGAACGCCTTTCGCCTTCCCAGCAATCACTCCGACCACCAAAACTTGACCTCGGCTCGCTGTCAACCCTGTAACCGAAAATATCCCCAGGGAAGAACCCCCGAAGAAGGAGCAACACAACCCCTTCTTAGCTGCGCAACTCTCCCTTCACGTCACCCTCGCCTCACCACTTCGATCTCCCTTTAATCACCCACAGTAACGCACCACCAGCTTGATCCCTGACGCCATTTCCCCCCAGAGAAATGGCAACCCTCGCAGCCTCCCTAGCTCATACCCCGGATGACACCACACATACACCCTTATTCGTCTCCACCAGCGTGACGCCATCCCCGTTGTTGTCGTCCTCCCCTAACAATGTCATGGTAAGCAGCAGGAGGAGAGTCAGCCGTTGTTGTTCCCCTGTGACATTGATCTCACTTGCCTAGCTAGCTACAAACACCGACGCCTCTCTGGTGACATGGCAAGCCACCAAGGAACGTCGGGAACGACCACCAGGCTGTCACCAGTAGGGACAGGACTGAAGCAAGCTAGGACAGGGACGGTGGGGTCTCGTGTTGAGTTTCCAAGGGTTTCTAGGGTTTTTAAAGCAATCTAGGGTTTACACACTTCAAAGATATCCTACTCCCTCTTGATCGTCTCGTGTTTAATAATGTATTTATATGATGTGTTGTGATTATTGTGACGAGGAGAGTAGAATCAGGAGGACGATGATATGTTTGATTGTTTAGTTGGTTTGTTAAGACGTTAAAAAACTAGGTTTTCTTAATATATGCATGGTTGTGAAATATTAGGTTAACGAACAATGTTTAAATGTTAATCATGATCTGAGAGTGTCAGTGTTTTATTTCAAAAACCCTAAGCAGAGTCAGACGATGGGACCTTTAAAAGCTTTGGGTGATGGCCAAGGCCGTTGGACGGTGACCTGAGGATAATACTCATAAAACTATGTAGAAATATATAAGATACAATTATGGTAAATGATCAACATCCAATGTTGGAACTGAATCCATCCAGAGTCCGCATATTAAACGAGTGGATGCATGGTTTTCAAATTTTGAAAAAAGAATCCTCTCATAAAAGGGAACAAATGGAAGATTTAAAAAAAAAAAACAAAAATTGATGTCCAAGGTTCGATAAATATTCAATATTGGATGTAGATCATCCCCTTAGGATTAGTTGATTATACATGTTTTTAAAAATGTATAAATGAGAAAAACATACTATTGATATTTGTTTAATTAAGAACTCGTATTCATCTTCTATTAACATAATTCCCATCAAGTACACTTCCATTAACTTATTTCCCATTCAATATGTCCTACGCTTGTTTTTTTTCTTTTTTCCATCACGTGCCTTTTTTTTGAGAAGTAACCATCAATAACTTCCCCACCTATATCATCTTCACTTGGTTTAAAAATAAAATAAAAAATACCACATGACCTTTAAAAAAAGAAAAGAAAAATACTACTTGATTATAATCTGAATAAGGAAGTTGAGCCATTTAGGACGGTTGGTACTGGTGAGGGAGGGAGGATTATCTTTCTCCTTCATGCGCATATGGCACGATCATCGAACCACTAAGCACTTGCTTGCAGGGACCCGAGATTGCGACAGGGAGCTGGGGCTACCCGTGGTAATTCGGATGCTAGGTAATCACTTGTAAGGATGCCAATAGGGGCTGCTGGGCAAATGTTTATAGGGACTTGAGGTTGCGATAGAGATTAGCCGCCCTGGCAACCTGGGTGCTAGGCAGTTGCATGTAGAGAGCCAACCAACGATAGGTTGCATGTGGTCCTAAATTGAAAGTGATAGGAATTTCCACTTGTTCACGTTCCAAATTATTTGTAATGGTTCGTGTGGGGTGATGGGATAGATCAATGCCGATAATATAAATCATGAGAAACAAATAAATGAATGGGTAAACAGGACGATTGGACGTAAAGAATCGAAAGTTGAATTTATGTTAATAATAATAATGGGGTTTTAATATATTACCAAAATGACAGCTATGAACGGCTCGGGGCCTAGCATGTGATGTCTCATCTTTGACAATACCCAGGGTTCTACTGAGCATCAATTTTGCTTACAGGTTTTTCTTTCTTTTGTTTCTTTCCTCCTGATAGGTTCAGGGGATGATGGCGAGGGCTTTGAGTGGTTGCATGCTCATGGCGGTGCCTAACAGGGCAATAGGGGAGGAACAAGATCCAACCAGCCATCCTATTTGGGTTCGGGATTGGGAAATAGCCTGACCTTTTTGATGCTTTCTCAGGGTCATCCCTAGTCGTCGAAGAGGTTTTGAGGACAGACCAACAAGTACCGCGAGTCGCCATTGAGTCCGCGGGTAGCCAATGTACCATCTTTGGACCACGTGGCCGCTCTAACCAACACTTGTCATAGGACATTATGCTCGGGAATGTCGCACGACTATCCTCACCTGTTTCACCTGCTCAACTCGCTCCAAGGGACCAGCATCTGGATCCCGTGCAGGGCCTTCTAGAAAGCAATCGACAGGAACCATCAATAGACCGAGTGGCCGAGTGTTCTCTCTGGAACTCCTTGCAACGCAGCAGAGCGGTGTCGCCGTGACGGGTAACATCCTATTACTTTCCAACACGATCTATTCTTTATTTGATTCTGATGCGACACACTTGTTCATTTCGACGTCATTCATGGAAGGACATTACGTAATGACCACTCGCCTATCCAAAGTAATTCACATTGGGTTAGCCAATGGCGACACCATACTGTGCACAAGCCTCCTTTCCCAGGCTCCTGTAGAGATAGGTGGTAAGGAATTCCCTATTAACCTGATCCAATTTCATCTCCACCACATTAACGTAATTTCGGGGATGGACTAGCTCGAGGCACATAAGATCATGCAATTAACTTCAGTTATTGTATCACAATGATCAAAGAAACTTCGAATATCATCCTCTGTAGAATAATAGGGAATTCCACCAACATAAACCTTGTTGATGATTTCCCTAGATACAATACTGCAGGACCAGCAGATGAAAAGACGTTCAAACAACCAATAAAAAGAAAATAAAATGGAAGGGCAATTGACTAGAAGGCAATACATTAATTGACATCTCAGACAAGCAATAGTCTCCTTACAAACTTGTACTATTTCTTGTAGATTTCTTAGTTCTAAAATTATGAAAACGGATCACCTGTGTTTCAGCTTTCACAAGTTTTTCAATTCAGCACTTGCACTATTCACTAAGAAGTTATCACATTACTTCAACCACCATAGAGCAAACAAATACAGGAGGGCATCGTTTTCTTATTTAAACTTACAGACATAAGGAGCCCCAGAGAACTGACAAAAGTTTCAATACGCTAAAGACATTCAGAAATTCCAAGAAAAGCATTGTCAACTGATGATCAATACATGTATTGCACATTGATCCCGATTGTTTCATCCACCACAAGTATCACCAATCACGTAATCTCCAATAATTGAGTTGTCAGAACATAGGCCAAGAAAAAGCGTAAGGAGGTCACATTTCCTGGCAGCCTTTTCCTCCCCATATCCTAATAAAAAACAAATTTCTTCAATTCCCATGGAAACTTCAGCAGATTTTGGTCATACTCAGTCATACTGTATAAACACAAAGCCAGTAGATAATTGAGCATATAAATAGATAGCAGCAACAACAAGCGACTATTTTCTATTAAGAAGCAGAAGCAAACTGAACCAAGTGAACAAATCGATACCAATTCTTACCCATCACAATTCGTCTCCACAATCTTCTCCCCCCCAAAAGGTTCAAATGCCGCTTCCGAAACCATTTCCCCTATCTTTTCCACCTCCTTCTTCGCCTTCTTCTTCTTCGTTTTCTTCTTTTCATTCTTACTCTAACTCTCATTCCCCAAACCCTCCTTTACCCCAATCTCCCTGTCACCGTCACGCCGCTCTTCCTTCTTCTTCTTCTTCTCCTCCTTCCTCTCCTTCCTCTTCACCCCTCACATGACTGTCCTCCGCGTCGCCCTCTTCCCTTCTCTTCCTCTTCTTACCCTTTAAATTATCACCATCAATCCCACTCTTCACCTCATCTCCTTTTCCGTCTTTCCCTTTCTGGTTACCCCTCTTTTCTCCATTGATTTCATCCACAACACCTGTTTTCCTCTTATTCTCTCTTCGTTTTTCCCTCCGGGTCGTCGTAGTGGAATCTTCTTTGGTTTGGGCATTATTGGAAATGGTATTTGAAGCATAGGCGGTGAGGAGGTCGGCTCTTCGCTTTTGCTCGAGCTTCTTGTTCGATAGCACCATGGTTGTAGCTACTAGTTCAATTGCTCCGAGCAAGCCAGGGTGGAGTAGAGAGTATGGTAGAGAAGAGGGTATTGTCCGCGAATTTACAACTTCGTGAGTTGTGACCCAGCCAAAACAAAGCCTATGCTTCCAACTTCTTCTGCCCTGTTTTCTCTTTGCCGTTCACTATGTCCTCTCCTATGCCATCATATGGGTGTCTTTGTTTGAATGATAGAATTGGGATTACTAATTAAATCCTTATTCTTCGGTATTTTCTTCCCAAATATCTCAAAATAAAAATAAAAAATCAAACAAATATAAGATAAGAAGTTAAATATAATTATTAGTTTTATTTTTATTTAATCCTTAAAATAAACACATCCTACAAGAAAATAACATATAATTTAATCCTATTAAACGATACTAAGCGACTATTCAAACTTAAAAATATACATTTAATCACATCCCTAATTTATACGGTTTATTAATATACATTGATAAGAGTGCTAGAGCTTACAGAATATTTTATTCCACTTTTTATTTTCAAACCATGAAATTTCAGTTTATAGAATATGAGATTAATTATTTTACCTGACTAACTAAATTTGCACATTTTGAATCCAATATATATCTTATCCAGTGGCTTTTAAGCATGGTAAACGAAGATAAATCATTTCGATCATAAATGATATGACGAGATATTATTATCATTTTTAAAAATTATACTTAAAAATTAAAATCAATGAAGTAAAATCAATATTGTCATTTTAAAAAATATAAGTTAAAAAATTAAAATTGATTAAATAAAATTTAAACTAACATATATCTTAACCCATTAAAATTAAAACAACATCTCGATTCTTTCTCTCATCAACCACCATAACTTGATTTTTATTAATCTAATATATATCAAAATCTAATCACCGCAATTCTACATGGTAAAATTCTCAATTTAAAAAATAAAAATAATATCTACATCTAATTATCATGATTTTATTTTTATATAAATTGTTAGATTTTAACTTACCTAAACTAAATATAAACTTTAATATCTCAAATTTAACACAACAAATCAAATAAAAAAATTATAAAATAAAAAAATATATATATAATCTTTCACAAACAATTATAAAAAGTCCTAATTGTTTTATATATGAAATTTTCATTTAATATAATAAAACAATATTTATAATTTTTCATCTCATGCAACACACGGTATAGTATTCTAGTAGTTTATAACTTTTGACTCATTGCATATAAACAAATATGATAAAAAAATAAAACATGTATCTTCTAAAAACGATTTTGACATGATTTATAATCATAAACATCTATAAATCGTTAATTTCAACACATCTAAATGTCCCTTATTTTCAGGAAAAATTCTAAACAGGTAACACTTTAAAAATTCTATTCTTATAAGTTATCAAATAAAATTCTAAATTTCCTCAAATTAACACTAGGATCAAGTAGTACGCCCAAATCCCTCTTAGAAATGTCTATTTACCTAATAGTAGGTCTAATATATATACTAGTGAATTAGTTATGGAGGAGGTGCTACTGTTTGTGGTGGGATGAAAAATACAACGTTAATTATATTAATTATGTATGAATCCTATTTAATTTTATCACATGTTTGCTTGATAAAAATTAAATCGTGTAATTCTTTCAGATTGTGAAAGACAGTTTTCTTTTTTGATAAAAGATTGTGAAAGACATTTTAATTCAATAGAAGTTCTCCAAAATGAAAAAAACGAAAACAAAAAAGATCAATAGGGAGGGATTATTTGAGTTTTGGATCTAGGATAAACAAATAGATTCGAGATATGAGAGAATTAAGGATAGCCCACCAGGAAGACTAATCCAATCCATTATGTACCGTTAAATGGAATCTTTTTTGTTACTCGATCAACTATCGAAAAGAAAATATTATTTCCGTCCTAAAAAAATTACAACTTATTAACTTGATACATTAATTTATATGTTATTTTTTATTGTAAAGATTAATTTATCATTTGACTTGTGTGAGTGGAAGGAATGAAAAAAAAGAGAGGAGAAAAAAATAATAAGATGAGTTGATATGATATAAAATAAATTATAAGTTTTTTTGATATTTTATTGAATTTTTTAAAATGGAATAATATTATAATTTAATTAGAATATCGTAATTTAATAAGTGTTTACTTATTATCACGGGATTGTTTTAATGAACTTTTTATGATCCAACTCGTGGAGTAAGGATCCGACAAGCAATGGTTCTAATACCTCTTGTCCCAATTTAAATACAATTGTTTAATATGACAAACATATCGATAAAAAATTTAATATTCGTATAAGGACAATTAAACATAAATTTATATTAAAACATCAATTCTTATATAAGTTACGTACTTCAATCTAATATTTGTAACGAAACGATAACATATAATTTGATATAAAAACAAGATTTATATTTATATTTATATAATAATAATATAAAATACATATATGGGGTGGATAGAAGTTTTAAATGACCTGACACAGTCCAATTCTTTTGTGTACGCACATTGGCTTCTACCAACGAACAGAGGCATCGATACTTGTGTTAAAGATAAGAGCTTTATGCTGCGTCTCTTGCCAACAGCTTCCTGACTCGGGATTAAAAAGTAGACATTATCTTAACCGGTGTACAACATTTTGATAATTATCTTAGTCCATCATCCTCTCAAACAATCCCGAACATATACGTTACACAACTCCAGTCTTCCAGAAGACAGACAAAATTTTGCAGTTGGCGCGAAGATAAAATTCCAACCGATTTATATCACGGAACTGGTCTTGCTCTTGCTACTGAATCGGCTATATCTTTGGGCAACTGCAGCGTCGGATAATGTGTCCCATACCTGTCATTGTCAACAAATCACACTTTTTAGTCACAATGGCAGCAACCCAATCTATCACGACAAGGCAGACAAATTTAGGGACACATTTCGATCCCTGAGGCCGAATTATCCAGCAAGCTTTAGAGCACACAAAAAATGGACTGTACATGGAGAAAAATGAAGGTCTATCTCTCCACTCACCTCCAAACTTCCTTGGGAGCCTCCAATAGCAAGCACAAAGGGGCTCTCCTCTGAGAACGATACCGAGAAGATCGCACCCTGGAATCAGACAAAAAAAAAAAAAAATGAAAGAGGAAGCATTGAAGGATGAAGAAATTTAAACTCTTGATATATCCCAATGTCGACGTTGCAAATCATAACATCTCTTTTCGCTACGCTGAGTCCCAGACTCCCAGTCGATACACACTATGGAATAGTGTACTTTGGAATCTTACTGCTTTAGGATTTTTAGAGGCAACACATGAAGGTTGATTATTCGACAAATCCCATAACTTCACCATCTTATCCATGGAACCTGTGGCAAGTAGCTGAAGCAAGATACATAACACAATTAGGTCTGAGCAGCAGATGTTATCATATGGTCATACAATGAGCAGCTATGTTACATTCGGAACCGCAGGACTGTAGGAGATGGAGCAAACAGCTTCGTCGTGCGCATGGAGAGTAAATACCGGCTTTGACTCTGAACCTGAATTTGAACCAGCAGCACGAATATCGAATCCTTGAACAGTGCCATTTTCTAGACTGACCTGGAAAATTTCACATGCATGAGATTGAATCTCCCAAATAGAGGAAAAAGAAGATGAGGACATGACACTACAGAAAAACCTCGAGGCCGATACTTGGAATTGGCTAAAAACAGAACTCCATCATGGAACTTTCAGTCTATTTGTGTATTGCTCATCAAGCATAGTAATAAACAAAATGTAAAGAATAACAAAAATAAAAGAACCTACAATGAAAGAGGACTCTGTATGTGGATCCCAAGCCAAGCTCTCAACATCAGCAGGGATTGACCATTTATATCCGGAGTGGGAAGGTTTCCTTACATCTCTCTGCAATGCAATCACAAATTGCTTTATCCACCCCAATCAGCAAACATACAAGCTTCTCATACTCAACCCCATCCCCACACTCTATAGAAATCATATGACAACATCACAGCACTGGGGAAAAAAAATCTAAGCTGCGATCCAATATATCAAACCACCATGAGATCGAAGTCTCAAACATACATCCGCAAGAACAATATGGATTCTGCATCCTACTCATCAAAATGCGCATGTAAAGATTGTGGCCCCTTTAGTCTGCCACAAAGATCCCATTCAGACAGGAGTTTGGTAGGGAATGATGTGCATAGTCTCAACTTACAAACAGATTGATTGGTTAAGACGAGAATTGTAAAATGCCCAAGAAATACTTGGATGAAGTGGCTGGTTCAAGGTCAAACTCTTCTTCTAGAAATTGATACAGTGATACTAAGGTTATACAACGGATTTGCAACCTGATATCAATGTCGTTTTTTTTCTTCTTCTTTTTTAAGTGCTTAATTCCTAGCAAAGGTGATTATAAGTAAGAAAGAGGCCTGTGATAACTCTTGGACAAATTGGCGGGTGGATGGAGGAACCAACCTTTCACACATTCACCTAGTCTAGAACATGATAAATTGATACAGTTTTGACAAAATGATAAGGTGGCCGTGTGGCACACTTAGCTTTAGATAAATGCATTCATCTGTGTAACAGAAAACCAACTACGAAATCACTACATGAGCCTAACCATAAAAGGAAATAATTACCATAACCACTGTATGATCGAAAGATCCACTAAGAAGAACTTTAGGTGCATAAGGATTCCAAGCGACTGCTTGAACCTGCAGAAATTTATACCTTGGGGATATAAGAAATATACACAAATCTGCCCTCTAATTTAAAATCTTGGAAAATGTATTTCGAAGGCTCAGATTCAGAATAATACCCATGGAAAATATACATTGTAAGGTTCTGACTTTACCTTGTCTGTATGATGTTCCATGGTTATGTCGCATTTTCCAGAAGAAACATCCCATATCTTAACGAGTTTATCAGCACTAGCGCTAGCAAGTATATTCCTGCATGGGAATAACAGAAACCATCACATGTTGTGAAAGAAAAGAACCAAGGCCAAAATTATTGAAGCTGAACACAAGTAGAGAAAGAACATTATGAAAAGAACTCCATAAACCTGAACTCTTTGTTCCAAGCCAAACCAAGCACGGAATCTCTATGGCTGCCCTCTTTATACTTGATTCGTGTCTGAGACAGCAATAATTGAGCAGGTGAAATGCCACCCAATGCCGCAGAGTTTTAGACTTTGAGTTTCCTTACCTTCTTTCCCTCTTTCTTTCGCTTTGAAATGCCACCCAGTATCAAACAAGGTTGAACCTCATCAATCTGAGGAATCAGTAAACCATATCTTTCTTAATAATTCCATCAAACAACTTCGAACAAAATATAGAATGTTATGAGTCATGACATACAACATCAAGGTCCCAAATTTCAATTGCAGGTTCCATTGAGCCCACTGCTATGAAATTGCCTATCAAACACATGGAAACATATATCAGACAGATAGTCCAAAAGGACAGCATGTACAAACATACAAGAAATCAAGACGAAGAGCAACAAATACCACAACAATAAATGACTATCTTATTCTTGGAGACTATCTTTGTGAGGAAAATCAACTACAATTTATTCAACAATAACTGCATGAACATGGTTAAAATTCCAACAAATATTAAGAGTCTATCATCACAAATTAAATCCCGATCCTCTCAAGGAAAAGAAGTAGAAAATTAGAATTCTGGAGGAACAGATGTAGTAGTAAAACCTTTTTCTCCACCATTAATTGAACAATCAAGCCATGCTGTGCAAAGTGGGAATGCAGAGACAATGATATCATGATGAACATACAAGTTCAGAGCACCATCTTCTGTTTCCTCTAGGATATATATCTGACAACAACGTAAACAGTCATCATATATGCATTGAGATTCATCAGTGGATGAGATGAAGAACACATGATGAGCAATTTAAGTCAGTATGCACTTCTATACAGTATGTACCTCAAGCTGACTGACATCATCGTCATTACGGGCACAAACAATAACCAAATCATTTGCTTTTATTATCATATCCTCTTCTTCTTCAGAATCATTATCCTGCAAAGGAATGTAAGATACATCAACCTTCATCACCATCATTACGAGCAACACCACGTGATTTAACGGAGAAGATTTGACTATATATGATAGACCAAACTTACATCATTATCTTTGAGGTTTGGGTCCATATCATTGCTCGCGTAGTACGAGTCTCCAAGTAATCTGCTGAACAGCTCAATGCCTAAGGTGAAAAAGAGAAGCCCATGTATTGGCATCAATATCCATGAAAATGAATGTATAGGCACGATAAACCATCAAAGTGATGTACAAAACTCATCCCTAGAGAAACAGCACAACATATCTATTCGACCCTTTTCAGAAATTGGGCAAATGTTCCTCTTGCTAATGTCTCAAAGTATGCACTATAAATTAGGTGTTTTCTTGAGTGTTAAGTCAAGCGAAGAACAAAATTTCAAAGTTCAATCTCAATCCCACTGGGACAATTCCAAATATCAAGTCTTTATAATAAAGAGTGACCAATTCACGATGCAGAATGGTCGACCCTTTTCTGTTGTCACTTTTTTTTTTACATCAGACCTTTTTTCCCCACCAACATCTAGCCCTAATTACTAAGCAAACAAACACAAATTGATGAAAAAGGTCAATTAACCGAGAAATTAAGGAGTGGTGAGAAAAACACATGAACATGAGAGAACTAAGTTAATAACAGATAAACTACTAACGAAAAAGAATAAGCAGCACGACAAACTCGGCAACGCACCCGTTTCTCTGGTCGTAGAGGGAAAATTTTCAATAATTAGCAAATTTGAGGGGAAAAAAAAAAGTACCAAGCAACCATAGTAGGCTAAACAAGAACTTGGCTCACAAAATGCTAATCGATTCACAACAAAGGTTTTTCTAGCAAGAATCAGAGCAAATAAAGATAAAACGCTTCTCCAGCTGAAGAAAAGGCAGTGATGATTTTCGCAACAATGCTCCCCACAAAGCTACAACAGGCATCTCCTTGATCAGTAGGAAGGTGGTATTTGACAACTACTAAGAACCAGAATGAAAGAGGTGAAAAGAATCTTGGAGATTACTCGGACATAGAGAAAAAGAACTTTACGTGATTTTCCATCATGAGGTTCACACAAGATTGCAAGTTGATCTTTTCTTTGTCCAAGACAAGGAATAAGAAGCATAAAACAAGAGCAATAACTTGTCTGACAGAGAGATTGCATAATTGATTTAACTCCAAATATTGTAAAACCAGTTGTCATATCTACTAGCATGCTACTCAAAGAATGCAAATGAATATATTAACAAAGCAAATCTAGTCGAGTCCTAACCATCATCTTCATCATCATAATTATCCATTTTGAGCTCTGCGAGAGCATCGGTTACATCAGTGGAGTCCATGCCAAGAACCTCTGCTGCCGCCGAAGCGTGTGCAACTTCAGTAGCCTTCCTAGCATCATCGATATCCATATCTCCTTCTTCTTCTTCACAGTCACCATCACTGACATAGTGCAAAAGAAGCATAAAATAATTCCAGAAGAGCCCAACATCTTCATAATCAGAAAATATAAGGTTAAAATTGTGAAAGAAAGAAAAGATAAAGAAAGAAAGGCCTTGGAAGTTGGTCAGTTCAATTACCGGACATGTTTCTTACCCACTCCACTCTGTTACAAATATACAACGCAAAAACAGTACATCAAGGATCTTTATCTGGGGCATGACTCTTAGTCAGGAAAATCTCCGAATACACGGGCTTAAGAAACCGCATATCAGCCAAAAATCTAGTAACGTTTTGATTGCTCATCTAGAACATGTTTCGGTCTTTTTATAGGAGAAACAAACATTTTGTCACAGTTCTCATGCTTGACTTTGGAGTTAAGGGGAAAGACAAAACACAGGTAAGTAGTATGAATTGCATTCTAGTACTGTCAAAACTAAATGGTTTCTTTCTGCTAACTATTAAGAGGGAATAAAGAGGTTGAGTTTAGACAGAATAACCTGGTTCCAAGACACTATTTCTTATATCATTGAGGGCACACTTATGCGGGATTGACATGGCACATATAGCCGGCGTTCATCTAGACTTCAATGGCTTGTGAACCAAATTTCTCCCTCAAATTTGGGGAAAAGGAAATACCATAGCTATGTGGTTGTTAAAATTAGTCTATTTCAAAACAAAAGCACACTTCATCCTGTTGTAAAGGCTTGCATCTCAGCATTCCAAAGGAACAGGCAGACATTGGGAAGGCAACTCCATTAATGATACAGATTGAATATTTTTTTGCCACATCACCAACTTTAGACACTCATGGCAATGAAAAGTCTCGACTTTGTGAAGTTAATGGACCTCACAAGCCCAATCCCAGATCATACTCACAGAAAAAAACACCAACTTACCCTATAATGACACTGCATCAATGCAGTAACATAGGCCTTCCAAGAAAGAAGTGAAACTACAGTTCATAAGTTTCTGCGGAACTAACTGTCTACATCACAAACAGGTTTGGAAATGCTGATTACTAACTCTCGCTGGTTACATAATTAAGCATTTTAGGGCTAAGAATACGTTCTCATACCCATTTTTACAACGTATTCATCCAACGACTGCATATGGAAGTTTCCTAATACTTCAAATTCACGATCAACAAACCATGAAATCACTAAAAACGAATTCATCCTCCAACCTCAGAAACAAGACTCTTTTCTCAATCACATGTCAAGCCCATAATCCACGCCCAAAATTCTTCATCATAAAAAATAAACCTTAACCTTGGAATTGAACTCGCTGAATTCATAACTGATGAACAACAAAACAGCCAAACCAAACCAAAAAACCCTAAACAGAGGAGAAATGAGACTTGACTGACTGGATCGCAAGAGAACCGCTTTTGATGATCTCTTCGATCTCTTCTTTCGAGGGAGGCTCCGCCACCGCCGGCACCGCCTTCGCCACTCCCTTCGGAACCCACGAAATCGCCGATATCATTCTTGGATCAATCGAAACAGAAAAACCCAGAGTCGGCGGTGTTTCGGGTTGGTTCTGTGCGGTTGGAGGCAGGGGTGGCGGCGGTGCTGGTTTTATAACACTCTTGTTTTTGGGTCGATGGAGATTTTCTAGCTCTCAAAAGGTCAAGTAGGGAATTAATAGGGAAAATATTCATTAGATAGGATTACAACTATTTTATTTCCAAAATATTAATTTTATTTGTCTATACAAAATATATCATGAATATCGATTAAAATTGTGACAATTGTAAAACGATGATTTAATATTATTTTTTTAAATTTATCATGAAATATCAATAATTATATAAATTACATATTTCAACATAATATATGTTACGGAACGATCAGTCGTGATATGATAAAAAATGAGATTTATATTAACGTGCGTTAAATAATATAAAATATATATGTATCGTATTTTTTGTAGCATGACATATTAGCATAATAATACGTCTATTTTGTATAATCCTATGTCGGAACTACTAATCATAGTTGATAAAAAAAACACGTATTGTTAAAATGAATCCGTTTTACTTGCATATTAAAAACGAATGATTCATAAAAACGTATTATATATTCTGTATTATTTAATTAATAGACATATTTTAATCATTTTTCTTCGTGTATTTCTACTAATAGTCTAATATGATCGTCATATGGCCAAAACTATTAATACAAACGTGAAAATCACACTGAAACTATTAATATGAACATTTTGTTATTTAAATATATATAAAGTACGTGTATTATGAACGCGCGAATAAAGATAACGAACGAATAATATTATAACTTTAAAAATATTATGCCAGGGTTAACAATTTTAATCCCACAATTTTTGGATTATTAATTGGGATACGATATTATTATTTTTTGAGATAATTACATTAACACAAAATAATTATCAAAAAATTAATATTATAAAATTCGGATAAATAATAATATTATGAAAATTTAAAAAGAAAGATTGAGATTTTGTGTTGTTTCTTGGATTGACAACGCGTGTGATAGTCTTTTCTTGACTTTTTACAGTTTTCATCATTTTTTTAATTCCCACTCACTTACCCTATCTCTCATTCATCTTAATCTACTTTTTCCATTTCACACCCCAAAAGGCCAAAACCCAACCCATCTTCACTACCAAACCCAACACCATCGTCACACCAAACTCCGGCCATAAACACCACCATCATCGTCTCATCATTTTCATGTCCACTTTTCCCTTTTTTTACACGTAATTACCAACAACCATCACCGCCACCACCGAGAACACCTTTCGCCTTCCCAACAGTCACACCAGCCATAGGAACTTGTCCTTGGCTAGTCATCGTCGACCCTGTAATAGGAAACATCCCCACGGAAGAGCCCCCGAAGAAGGAGCAACACTGCCCCTTCTCAACTGCGTAGCTCTCCCTTCATGTCACCCTCGCCTCACCACCTCGATCTCCCTTCAATCACCCACAGTACCACCACCAGCTCAATCCCTGATGCTATTTTTCCCCCAGAGAAATGGCAACCCTCACAGCCTCCCTAGCTCATACCCTAGACAACACCACACCAACACCCTTATTCGTCTCCACCAATGTGACGCCATCCCCGTTGTCTTCCTCCCCTAACACTGTCAGGGTAAGCAACAGGAGGAGAGCTGGCCGTTGCAGTTCCCCTGTGACATCGATCTCTCTTCCTTAGCTAGCTACAAACATCGACGCCTCTCCGGTGACACGACAAGCCACCAAGGAACGTCGGGATCGATCACCAGGCTATCACCAGTGGGAACAGGACTGAAGCAAGCTAGGACAGGGACGATGGGGTCTCGTGTTGAGTTTCCAAGGGTTTCTAGTTTTAAAGCAATCTAAGGTTTACACACTTCAAAGATAACCTAGTCCCTCTCGATCGTCTCGTGTTTAATAATATATCTATAGGATATTTTATGATGATTGTTATGAGGAAAGTAGCGTCGGGAGGGCGATGATATGCTTGGTTGTTTGGTTGGTGTGTTAAGACGTTAAAAAAATAGGTTTTCTTAATATATGTATGGTTGCGAAATATTAGGTAACGAACACTGTTTCAATGTTAATCATGATCTCAGAATGCCATGGTTGTATTTCGTGCATGTACATATGCTTGGTGTGAGGTTTATGTATAAATGGATACCAAAATATACAATTTAGATTAATGAGCACTGTTTTAATGTTAATCATGATTGCAGAATACCATGGGTGTATTTTGTGCGTACGTATGCTTGGTATAGTAACACGATGAAATATAATTAATTACGGGGTTTATGTACAAAGGTGTACTAAATATATCTGATAGAAATGTGTCATCCCTTTAATTGTATAAAAATTGATGTAACCAACACTGAGATGTATTAGTCATAATGCAGTTAGTATGTTTAGGCTAGAAGTCAAATAGGTAATTGCAGTCTAGCTTGGATTCTAGAGAGCAGAAGACTGCAGATGATGGAGATAAGATGAGCCACCAGATGCAGACTACTACAAAAGACTTTGGTTAAACACCTACGGCATTTATGAGCAACAAAAAACGTCAAAGGCTTCAGGATCTAGGATTGAGGTTACACACGAGGACCAACACAGAATGCATCAATGTGTAGCAGATCTGTGTGCAGATGAGGTTGCAGCAGGGAATGGTACAAACGAGATCTCACAATACAGTATGCAGACTAAATCGTAGCAGACTACGTGCAACAGCATAATTTATGGAGTAAGTGGACAGCCAGCACCAGAAACAAGAAGGTGGGGACACGAGTGTAAGGTTGTTGTTAAGGTTCGTTTCCTGAGCCCATAAAACTAAGGATGGTTGCATATCTCAATTCAATAGACGAAAGAACGCATGACATTATCTTTGATGGGCCTTATATATCAATGATGCCAATCCAAAAGATCCAACGAAAGAAGTACAAAGACCGAAGACTCTTTGGTCCAGAGAAGACTGGGATATGGTGTTAGTAGATAGAAAAGCTATAAATCAAATATTCAAATCCCTTGATGACAACATGTTTGAAATAGTGGGTCATACAATCACTGTAAAGGAGGCATGAGAAGCTCTATTGCTAAGGAATGAAGGAACTAATGAAATAAGAGAGAATAAGAAGGATGTCCTAATGCAACAATATAATTGGTCTCAATGAGATCTGATAAGAATCTCACTATCTTCTATGAAAGGTTCAATATTCTCATCAACAATCTCAAAACCTTGGGAAAGACTTTCAAATACAAGGAAGTCAACCTGAAGTTTGTGAGATCTCTTGGTGAAATCTGGAGCACAAAGACCACATCCATAAGAGAATCCAGAGATCTAATAAAGATGTCCTTGGCTTAATTATATGGTGTATTGCATACATACAATCTTGAAGTTGAGCAAAAGAAGCAAATTGATGATGCCAGAAAGAAGACCTTGGTTTTCAAAGCTCAAGAGAGAATTCTAAAATACATGGCAGAAGAGGAGAACAATGATACCTCGTCGGTAAGTGAAAAAGCTCTATCTAAAGAATTGGCATTGATGGGAAAGAAGTTCAAAAGCTATTCAAGAAGATGAACTTCAAAAGAAACTTCTCGTCTGCTACAACTGTGGCAGACCAGGACACTTTGCTGCATAATGCAGACTACCAACAGAAGACTCGTCTGCACCTAAATTCAAGAAGGGCCACAACAAAGGTACCTCTCGAAGAAAAGAAAGAGGCAAAGCCTATGCTACAAACACATGGAGCTATACAGACTCTGATGATGAAGAAATTATATCAAACGCTCAGCTATGTCTCACGGAGAACAATGATACTTCTCGTCTGCTACAACTGTGGCAGACCAGGGCACTTTGTTACAGAATGCAGACGACCAACACAAGACTCGTCTGCACCTAAATTCAAGAAGGACCACAACAAAGGTACCTCTCGAAGAAAAGAAAGAGGCAAAGCCTATGCTACAAACACATGGAGCTATACAGACTCTGATGATGAAGATATTATATCAAACGCTTAGCTATGTCTCATTGCCAAAGAGGATGAACAACAGTAGGTATTTGATCTTTCTGATTCAGATGCCACTATAGAGGAATTGAAGGAAGCACTTCAACAAACCTCTTAGAACTTTATTTCCCTTTTAAAGGAAAGTAAAGAACATCTTAAGCAGATTACAAGTCTCAAAGAGAAGTGCAATTTAACAAATAAAGCGACTAATAATAGTCTAATCAATGCTCAAGATGAACTGAAAGAAGCTAATGAAAAGGTGAAACTTCTCAATGCGGTAGTGGAAACACTTACCTTGAGAAACATTGTGCTTCAAAAGCAAGTAGATGCTTGGAATGGTAAAACCTTATATTTGCAAAAATTGCTCAACACAGGTCAATCCTCCCATGATAAAACAGGGTTAGAATATAATGACTCGTTGCACAATGATGCAAACAAAATAGTAATTACCAAAGAAGCAAAGCATACTACTACAAAAGCTGTGTAGAAGAGGAACATCTCAACTGCATCAGATGTACAAAAGAGGAATACCTCTACTGCAGTAGGTGTGCACAAGAGTAAAAGCTCTGCTAGAGAGACTGTATAAAAGAACACTTTACAGAAGAGATCTCTACTTCAAAGTAAGATCTCTAATGCTCAAACCTAGAAGGGCTGGAGCAGAACACCAGTACGAATTGATGAAAAATATCATAAGACGCAGAAGGCCAAGAATCTCAAAAATAGAAATAATGAAAGATCTTTTAAAGCTCAGTATGCACCCAACTAATCAGCATGGAATAACTTCTCCAGAAAAACTTGGAATAAGTCATACTCGAGTCACGTCTTCTCATGTAAAATGCAGCAGATACAATGGAGCAGACCACTATTTAAGCTCAAGACCAAAGATCTACTGCTTTACCTATGGAAAACCTCGCCACAAGTCCTTTGAATGCTGGAATTCTCATAAGAAGATAATTCAAGTGTGGGTTCCAAAAGCTAACCAACGAGGACCCATATAAGTGGGTACCATGTACAAGCTCTGTATGTTTTCAATGCAGGAAAGACAAAGAGGTATATGGTATCTGGACAGTGGATGCTCATGACACATGACAGGGAACAAATCCATCCTCGAAGATTACGGAAAGGAATAAGGACCTCTTGTCATATTTGGAGGAGGAAAGGCATATACAACTAAAGGTTATGGAACCCTTGGTACAGGTTCCTTAATCTTTAGAGATATCGCTTATGTTAAAGGCTTAGAACATAACCTGCTATCTATTAGTCAATTGTGTGATAAAAATTATGATGTGTCATTCACTTATGATACATGTCAAGTAAAGGATAAAATCACACCAAAAGTCAAATTACTAGGAGTAAGGAAAGGAAACATTTATGCAATAGACTTTGATTCATCACAGTCAGAACAAATAACATGTTTCTATACTAAAGAAATGGAAGACACAAACTGGCTATGGCACAAAAGATTAGCTCATCTTAATTTCAAAATAAGAGCCAGATTATCCTCAGAAAACCTAGTAAGAGGACTTCTTCAAATAAAATTTTAAAAGGATAAACTATGGAGACATGTCAGGAAGGAAAGCAGACTAGAGCAAGCTTTAAACCCTTAAACTCTTCAGAATCAACTAGAATTCTCAAATTATTACATATGGATCTCTTTGGTCCAGTTGAGGTAGAAAGCTTAAATAGAAAAAAGTACGCTCTAGTTATAATAGATGATACTAGATATACTTGGGTAATATTTTTACATAAAGAGTGAAACTTGTAGCCTACTTAAAAGATTTCTTAGACAAATTCAAAATGAAAAAGACATAGAAGTAATCACAATTAAAAGTGATCATGGCATTGAATTCGATCAAATAGGAGTAGATGTCTACTACAATGATCATGAAATTAAACACAACTTCTCAGCACCTAGAACACCTCAACAAAATGATATGACTCAGAGAAAAAATAGAACACTCATAGAGGCAACTAGGACAATGCTTTCTCATGCAAACTTATCTAAAAGCTTCTAGGCAGAAGTAGTCAATACAGCTTGCTATACTCAGAATAGATGCATAATTCACAAGCTTTATAAAAAGACTCCCTAGAATTGTGGAAAATAAAGACACCAAGTGTCAAATACTTTCATGCTTTTGGATACATATGTTATATACACAATCATGATAAAAACTACTTACAGAAATTTGATCCTAAGACAGATGAGGGAACTTTCTTAGGGTATTCTACTAACAGCAAAGCCTATACAGTATACGATAAAAGAACACAAACAGTTGAGGAGTCAGTTCTTCTATCATTTGATGAATCAGAAACATTCATAAGAAATACAGATGTATTTGATGAGAAATGTGCATGTAATGATAAGGCTACATAAGAGGTCATTGAAGCTGCAGAAAAGGAAGAATCGTCTGCACACAATGACAATGCAACAAAGAATGAAGAATAAACTCAACAACAATTGGAAACTAATGAACAAGATAAAAGAAGATAGATCAAGGCACATACACAGGATGACATAATAGGAGATAAGAATGCTCCTGTACAACAAATGCAGAATGCTTATTTACTTGTTTTATATCTAAAATAAAACCAAAGATAATAAGTGAAGCTCTAAATGATCCAAACTGGGTATATGCTATGCAAAAGGAACTGAATGAATTCAAAAGAAATGAAGTATGGTATCTAATACCAAGACCCAAAAACTATCGAGTTGTAGGCTGCAAATGGGTATTTAAAAACAAATATGATGAAAATAGAATATTTATCAGAAACAAAGCTAGATTAGTTGCTAAGGGACACTCACAAGAATCCTGAGATATCTCAAAGGTACTCCAAACCTTGGCTTATGGTATCCAAGAGAATCAGATTTTACACTAACAGGACTTTCAGATGTAGACTTTGTAGGTTGTAGGGTTGATAGGAAAAGCACAAGTGGAGCATGTCAATTTATTGGTGCAAGATTAATTTGCTGGATCAGCAAGAAGCAGACTATATTGTACAAATATTATGGATGTGATCACAACTTGCAGACTATGGTATGATATTCTGTAAAACCTCTATATTTTGTGACAACACGTCTACAATGGAAATTTCAGAAAATCCAATTTTTTCATTCAAGAACAAAGCATATTAATGTCAGATATCATTTTATTAGGGATCATATGCAAAAAGGTCATATTAAATTGGAATATATTCCAACAGAAAAACAAATTGCAAATATTTTTAGAAACCTCTCGATGAGAGTAAGTTTACTCAATTTAGAGGAGAATTGGATATACTTGATTTAAAACAGTGAAATTGGCCAAAATGCTTTACTACTCTACTACACATGTAGAAAGCAAGCTAGCATTATTGCTCTAGTGAATGCCTCACGAGTGAATAGTAGACTAAAAGTAATATTGCTCTGCTGCATTTATTTTAGGAAAAAATTTTGACATTACAAAACTGATTTCCTAAAATTACGCAACGATCAAATCATGGTTGGCACTACGTAACGGCTAGAAACACTGTCAACGGTCATAATCTTATGAGTATAAAATCTGAAATTTTTCAATTAGAAAATCACTTTACTTTCTAATACTCTCTCTCTCTCTCAAAGAACGCTCTTATTATCTCTCTAAGCATTCGAGCGCTCTACTGAACGAAATCGAAAATCCTAACTCTCTGAACCTTTCGAATTCGATTACTAAACTCTATAATTCTTCAAAATCTTTTGAAAAAATGGCCAACACTCCCTCAAACACATCCCAAAAGAGCTTGCAGTCATCTGAAAAACAAAAGAGCCCCACAAAGAAGATCAAACTGCAGACTGGTGTCATGTTTGATTTTAACAATACACGACAAGAATTAGATTTAATAAAAGAAATTGTTGACCTCATCGAAGAGGCTGGACTCAAGTACTTATATGAAAGAACAAGCCAGATATATGATGATGAAGTACTGGACTTAATAAAAAAGGCAAGTTATTGACCACCTACAACTGATCACACATACCTCTACTGCAAAGAAGATTATAGTCTCCATAAAAGCAGATGATTTTTCTTAATTCTTCTATCTGACGAATGAAGGTTCAAGGATCATTCCACCAAACATCATAACAACAGGAAGGAACGCGATGCTAACCAAAGACAAGTGGAATGAGGGTATACGAACAATGAAGAAAGACCTATCAAAGGAGCACAAGCTGCGAGCAGACATAGTGAAGAAGGTAATACTCTCAAGAAAATTTAGCAAGGATCAGATCACAACTGATCAATAGGAGATCATGTGCGCTATCCTCACTGAATACAAAGTCAACTGGGCTCAATTGCTCATGCATCTAGTTGCCAAGGTTATACAGTCAAAGAAGGGAGGCCATGGACGGTGGCCATGCAAATTGACATCAAGAAGATAGGCAAACAACAAATAGCCTATTGGATTGACAAAGCGGACTGGAGCACCGCCAACCACTGTCAAACCCGCAGACCATCCACCAAAGTCTACAGAAGTGCAGAAGAGAAGAAAGGCTATAGAGACGACTGCTGCAGTATAGACAAGATCAGCAATAAAGCAGATCAAGAAAGTACCAGTAAGAAAAGCTCAACCTTCCAAGAAAAAGCAACAAAGGGTGACAAGTAGAAAGCTAATTATGGAAGCCTTAGATGAAGAAACCATCTCTAATCACCCGACTACAGAGCCAACTCTCATGGAAGTGAAAGTATAATCTGTAGAAGTGCAGACTGGGAACATTGCTAAGCCCTCATCCTCAAGAATACCTCCAAATACACCAAAATTAGCCGTACTCCATGATGCCAATGTGGCATTAAAGTTCTTGAAGGTTGGATCATGAAGTTCTGTTTAAGATATGAGTTCACTTCTTGAGGATTCAATGTTATATTTAAGATTAGGATATTGAAGTTAGATTTAATTTGTCTTCATTTGAAAAAATTAACCACGTATGAAAATTATATCACTTTGTAGTCCAATACTTTTGATAAGACTTGAAAATACATGTTCGTTATAGTATTCATTGATGACTTTTTGGAGTACTCCAAGACATAGCAAGATCACGAGGAATATCTTCAAACTATATTATAAATGAGAAGTGACATAAATGATTCCCAAATTATGTGATTGACCATTAATTACGAATCGTAATGATATTTAGTAACTCTCGAAGAGAGAATAAATAAAAACAGAAGAAAAAAAAAACCAAATCAAATCAAATTATAATGAAAATTCAACAACACAGAAGTGACAAATTTGTTTTGGTCGTATGAGCTACTTAAAAAAGCATTGAAGTGTAATGAGTTATTCTTCAAATTGGCATGAAACATGGTATTTGTCTAATACTGATCATAATGAGCATTGCTCCAAGAGCTTTAAAAATTTAGGGATTGAAACTAAGAACATCATGGATGTGGTATATTCTTAAGCTTGGTTCTTGTGACTTAAGTTTTTGCAATACCTCAAAGTTTTTTGAAGTTAAGTTTTGATATGGAATTATTTATATAGGGAATAGTTGGATCTTAAGGTTAGGTAAAGATTTATTATGTTGACTTGTCACGAGGTTAAGGTTGTTTAGTTTAGCATGTATTAGATCATATACGTGAATTGATATTCATCCGATAACTAATTCTGTTTAAGATATGAGTTAACATTTCTTGAGGATTCAATGTTATATTTAAGATTAGGATATTGAATTTAGATTTCTTTTATCTTCGTTTGAAAAAGTTAACCACGCATGACAATTTCATCACTTCGCAATCTAATACTTTTAATAAGACTTGAAAACAAATATTTTTCTTCGATTTTATCTCTATCTTTATTAATATTCTATCTAGTATATCCGCTTGTTGTGCTATGCATAATAGTTATGTTCCTTGGGTTCTTTGGTGCAGTGATTAGTATGGCATTTTTTTATAGTGCGGTGATTACAACAATGTATTTGTAGATATCTTGGGAAAGTACCCAAGAGGTCATACATCCCATCATTATTTCACGTCAAGCACGCTTAACTACGAAGTTCTAAAGTGATGAACTATCGAATAGGAAGGTGTACCTTATTGGTATAAGATAGTATTATCAAACCAATTAAGCCTTTCCTTAGGGTATTATATACACCCCCGCGTTGTGACTTTCAGCATGACACATAACCCCTTGTGCAGAGGTCTATCTCACGGTCGTAGGGATGCTTTGATACCATTTTATAATGTCCAGGCCAATCCTCATTATCGGATCTCTACCACAAACCAGTATTACTCCATGTCAATCATGCTTAATTGTGGAGTTCTAAAGTGCTGGGGTACCATAAAAGAAGGTACGTCTTATTTTTTATATGTAGTACTATCAAACCGTTTAAGGTTTTTCTTTGGGTATTATATTTTTTTCTCACGATGCATAGGGAATTAGATTTTATGATGTACTATGCCATGATACCAATTATACTTGTTTTACCCTCTGTATTGTACTATGGTAGGCAAAGATATGGTTGTAAGATAATGCTGTGAGTTATTAATAAAGTTTATCTCAAAGTAAAATCAGAGAAGAGTTCGACCTTTTAGTTTAAATGAGTTTTACTATAATTTTGAAGAAAACCTATGGTTTGGTTAAGGGATGTTATATCTCGATATTCATGGATGGCTTGGGATATAAAATGTCAATTAGATAAGAACAGTTTACATTACTTGTTGTCAATTGAAACAGGAAACCCTGAATTCATGCTTAGCGTAACATGAAGGCCTCTCATCGAGAGATGTTAAAGGCGACTTTTGCTTTGACATAGTAACTATAATCACGATTCATGATTTACTATTAAAACAACATATTAACTAGATACAATAGGAAGATGAAGTCATGACCCTACTCCCTTTCATATCTAGAACCCGATCTTCTATCGTTGTATTGTTGATTTTGATTAGCTTAGTCTAGTTAGTAAAATCCTTAGTATTACATAACAACTCATCACGTTTTGATTGTTTAACCCAAAAAATATTATTCATACTTTGGTAGCTAGATCTAAGTCCTCGTGGGACGATAACTCATATACTCACTTTTATTACTTGTTCAAGTAGGAGACTCTTCATGAAGCATGGGAGAGGTTCAAGGAGTTTCTCAAGTATTGTCCTCATCATGGCTACCCAACTAGATGCAAACGAAGAGCTTCTTCAAGAGGCTCCCTAACAAACTTCGGGTATCCCTTGATATAGTAGCCAAGTGATCATTCATAAACGTTAACTATGGGATGACATGAGAGTTGCTCGACTCCATGACGAATAGCTCTTATCAATGGTTGGGTGATAGACAAGTTCATAAGAAGGCACCAGGAATGCTAGAGCTCGACATGACAACTTCTATCATGAAGCAACTCGATGCCCTCAAGAAGTAAGTGAGTGCTCTCTCTGCTAGCTGTTCAAATGCACAAGTCAATGCCATCCAAGACGAATGATACAACCACTGAAACCTCAAAGGAACGCACCAAAGAAGAGACTTCTCCTCCTAAGGAGAAGTCCAAGGTTACATCTAAACTCTTTTTGGATAACCCTTCTCCTTATATTCCTAATATTTCTTTTCCCTCAATGTTTCTTGAAGCATATACTTGACAAAAAAATGGAAAAGTTTCTTGAAGGGTTTAGGAGTCTCCATATCAATATTCATTTTGCCGATGCTTTGGCTTAAATGCCAAGTTATGTAAAGTTCATGAAGAAGATTTTTTCTTAAAGGAGAAGGCCTGAGGAGTTTGAGACTCTGAAACTCATTGAGGAATGTAGTGCTATAATCCAACGCAAGCTTCCACAAAAGCTCAAGGATCCAGGGAGTTTTACTATTCCTTGTTCTATTGGTAATCGTGTTTTCTCTAAAGCTCTGTGTGATTTAGGTACGTCAATTAATTTAATGCCTTTGTCTGTGTTTAGGAAATTGGAGCTTGGAGAAGCACGCCCTACCATTATTATATCCCTATAACTCATGAATCGCTCCATCACTTATCCTCGGGGTATTATTGAGGATGTTCTTGTCAAGGTCTAATCACTTTTAATTTTGGCCGACTTCATTATTCTCGGCATAGAGGAGGATAACGAGGTCCCAACCATTCTTAGCTATAGGGAGCACTATCTTCGACGTGCACAACAGAAAAGTCTTCCTTAGCATCCATGATGAGAAGGTTACTTTCGATGTCTTCAAACCTATCATGATGAGGTGCCTTCTTGTGTGCATCTCGATGCTATTAATGAATGTGCCTAAGATACCTTTGATAACCTATATGATGATTCATTCGGCTTGTCTCTTAGACATGGAAAGTGAAGAAGACCCGTCTTTGGTGGAATATGTTAAGGCTTGACTCTGCGCCCATCTTCAATGCGAACTCTAGAGTTGAGCCTTTGACACGTGATCCTCCAAAGAAGGAGGATGAAGCCTCTAATATCACACCTCAAGTATGCTTACCTTGGACCTTCATCTTCTTATCCATTCATTCTTTCCTCAAGCTTGATCAATGCAGATGGAGCGAAGGCCGAGGGACTTGAGGAAGGTGAAGTTGTCGCTGTCAGAAAAGTCGGATCGGAACACGTAATTATCCACCATGGCGAAGTTGAGAGACAGAATGAAGAGGTTGTCCCCTCCGCTCTTCATCTCCAGTTTGATCTTCGCTGCTTCAATCTGCGTCGACGATTGCGACCTGTGGTGACTATTGTTGTCATTGTTGTTACAATGGTTGTTGCGGTTGTTTTCGTCGACAACGACATCGATTGTCTTGTACATATCGTCATCGATGATGGTGGCGTCTGGTGGATGTTTTACACTAATATGAGTTGATGGGCGATAGAGAAACTATATGTACTGAAATTATGTTTACTACTTGTATTTGCTGGTAAATAAGTTGGGTTTTTCTCTTGTTTGGGAATTTTCCCTAATTTTTTTTAATAATTTTTTTTAGAACTTTTGTTATTAAGTTTATACTTCGGAGAAATTATAATTGAGCATAATATATCTTTTTATTTTCTTGAATTAAAAATATATATTAATTAAGATTATTGAAGAAACATGATATTAATAATAAATTCGATATTGATTCATAATAAATAAAAAAATATAATATTTTTTATCAGAAATATATTATCCAATGTTGATTTTAAGTTTTTTTAATAATATAATTTTTTTCTTTTGATAATTTGTATTGATAATTTAAATATAAAAGCACGCCATAAGATATTTATATTTATAAGATGTTTTTGTTTTTGTTTTTCATTTTTAACTCTTTACACATATCTAAAACATATTGAATTTAAGAGAAAATGGAGTGTCAATATATGTTAAATATATTTAATTTGTCATCATAAATATGTAGACATTAAATTGAACGAATAAAATGATATTATTGATAATATTTCATTATAGAAACTCTAATTGTATGAAAATATAGAAAGTCTAGTTTATATAAAATTTTACGAAATAATGTTTCGAGGTGTATAGGAGAACTTATAGATTTAAACGTGTCGAACGGTCAAGTTGGACAGAATCTGGGAATGACCCGTTTTAACCCCGAAAAAAACTCCAAATGTTTACAAACACTTTTAATGATGATAAATACATAAAATCATCATGGACAATCAAAATAAGTATCAAAGATTTTTCTCAAAACTCAGCATCACCTCATGATATTAATATGACGGTTTTTCAAAAAGTACAAACAAATATGCTTAACTTTATAACGTGAACAAACATTCACAAAACAATGTATTAATATGTGAATCTTATTATATTATAGAACTTGAAGAGGCTGCTCGTTGTCACTTAAGGACGAGTCTAAGCATGTGCATATGAAGAATTATGGTAAAAAAAAATAAAGTTTAGATTTATTGTATGTGGCGATGCGTATAATAATACCATGAGTATAATAATATGCATTGGAATCTTTGGACGTAGTCACTAAATGTGGCTGACGTCAATTACTGTCTGCAACTAATGTGTGTCGGGTGCTAAATACTTAGTGTTGTGGAGTGTCGTTGCATGATGTGTGTTATGCTTTCTTTGTTGGTTTAATGAGGGTAAATGGTCAAAGGAGTATACATCCATAAATTGATGAGATAACTCTGTGGTATAACATACAAAAATGTTGTGTCTGTTGTTTATGTTATAAAGTGACTTGATGGTGACATTCTTTTATCGACTCTGTGAGGTCATTTTGATATGAGGGTATCTCACTGCATAAGACCTTTGCCTACGGTTTGGATGATTCCCTTTCGCGGATGTCCCTTTTTTACTAAATTTGAAGAGAGCTCATTTATGATATTGAATAAGTCTCGACAAGGACACAATTATAATATTGAGGATATCTATTATTTATCGTCTCTATACGGTTGAAATCATGATAAGTGTAAGAGAGTCTTGAGTGAAATGTTGAGTGCAACAGTGCATAAGTCTTAAACTGGGGACTTATCCTGTCACGGTATTTTTGTTTCAATTTGATTGATATGGAGGTCTTTACTGTCATACTAGAAAGGATATGACAGTAATAAATGAGACACTCTGAGTTTAGTATACTCTCAATAACATATTTGAAATATTCTCGAGATGAAATGTGCATGAATGTACAAATGACTGGAGTTGGAGACGGAGAGGTATGTTTAATGCGGTTGTGTTTTTTGGTTTGATACTTACTTGATGAATCTGTGCTGTCTGAATAATGTGCTTGTTCTAAGATGATCTATGTGTTTAATCTGTTATGTTTGACTGATGTGTTGATTTCAAAGTATTGAAATAAATTATCTAAGTGATCAATGTTTCTTGTTTTTCTTTTTCTCATTAATCCCATGAGAAGGGGGCCGACACATTATAGAGCTCATATAGCTCACGACAACTATTTTTTTTTATATCTTTCCTCTTCTTTTTGTTACAGGAGCAAAACTTGGAGGAGAAATATGACCTAAGATTTGATGCTTGATGTAACTTACGTGTGAAACGTATTCTAATCTTAGAAAGAGATATAAATTCAGCTGCGAAAATGATATTCTAAATTATGATTTAGTGTATCAAAAGTTTTTTAAACTAATGATATATAGGTGAACTTAGCTTAATTCTAATGACTAAGCGAGGATATATAGTTTTTGTCTAGTTAAGGCATTGGACCTAGCGACTGTAATATCACGTCGATTCCTATGAAAAGATGAGGAAATTCAGAGTGTTACAATTATAGTCAGTGATTTTTAGTTGGAAAATGATGCAAAAACCAATTAAATTCTTTAGTTCATTTAGGGTTGTTCTTGTCATTTCTCCTTGGTCATCAAAGATAGTCATTTTCAAGAACAAACATACAAATTATTGAGCTGTATCTTGAAAGCATGCTTGTATCACATCTGCTAAGTAGTAGAGAGATGTGAATTCCTACTAATTGTTCATCCTATCGGTTGAACATGACTATAGAAATTTCTTCTTCAACTGCTAATTTGATGTCGCGCCACCATATCTCAGTAACACTCTCCAACTGATAGCTAGCTAATTTGTCCTTACCAAAATAATTCAGTTACCATCCAGTTATTCATCTCAACTGTATCCGATTTTTCATAAAACTTAGGTGAATTTATCTTCAGAAATTTCTCAAACATGTAACTCTGTTCTAGCTCTGGAGTGGTCACAAGAGTAATGGTTGTGTAAGGAGTGGCTCGAGTAACAGATGCCACTGTAGAAGATGGAATGATAGAAGTAGGACCCATCTAGTTTGCCATAAAGGTCATTAGTGCTTGCTGAAGTTCTACATTATCTCTTGTGGGAAAGTAGGAACCATAGAAGCCCACCAAGAGCTGAGGAAACTCCCATAATAGTAGGAATGGGGTTTCTTCTCAATGTTGCTCTCTTATATTCTAGTTTTGTGGATTAGCTATCCCATCACCAACTATAATAAGTGGGTCAACTCTCGTCTTCCCATCATTAACATGAGGATTAGCACTAGCCAATGAAGATATATTGAAATGTGAGCATCCAATCGATACCATCTGGATAACTACAAGAAAAAGTGGTGAGACAAGTGAGAACGATAAAAAGTTCAATAACCATTCAAACGTAAAATGTACATTCCTGTTGGATTATTGGGAACTCTAGACCTCATTCTAATACATGCATAACCATAATTTAATTTATTTAGTCCGCTATCTAAACCTAGCTTTGATACTACCTTTGCCACACCCCAACCGAAAAGGAGTATGACCAGCACGTGAATTAACTCATATACATTATAAAGTCTACGTAAGTCTCTAAACTAAGAAAACCAAAACTTTATTCAACCATAAATGTCAAGATGAACATGGAAAAAAAAAAACTTGAAAATCCAAATGATACATAGACAAAATCTCATCTAAAACATCATGAATAGAAATAAATCCAAAACCAACAAAACATAAACTCCTTGTGCAGAAGCAGTCAAATAGAATGAAAGAGAACAGAAATTTTATTCCTATGACTTCCTAAAACTCATAACGCATGTCAATACTTTCATGAGGTCCAAGGTCGAGCATCCACGGCATCCAACCACATTTATGTACCTGAAGAAGATATACGGGTAACACTGTCAGCTTGAACGCTGATCAAGAATGTAGCACAGTGATCAAATGACATTGATATTTAAATATGAATGAGAGCTGGTAGATGATATATAAAGAGAAACGAAAAATGAGAGTATACAGAGAACTATACTTGATAGATAACATGGATATAAGCTGTAAAGAGAAAAAAAATACTCTCCAAATCCACAACTAAAAATAAAACGAAACATCTACTAACTCATGCAATAACAAAATACAAGCTGATAACTAGATTTTAATGATGTCGGGTCCTTGGTCGTATATTTAGTAAAATTAAAAATGTATCAAATAGATCTCATGGAGCCATCAAATAAATCTCATCCTAAGGATATGGATATCCATTATCATACCTACAATTACACTCGGGATAGCCATTTACATAAACCAATAAGTTGATTCAAGTGACAAATATTATTCCTTGAGGCATTCTAGAGTCATACCCTAACAGGTCTCGTCTCTATAAAGTCAAAGTAACCTCAAGACTTACTCGACTACTGAATGATGTATCCTTCTAGAGAAGTGCAATTTTTCGCTACAGAGCTTCCTTTTCACGTTGCAGAATAAGGATTTGAGCACCAATGATGATGAGGATGATGCATCTGGAGAAGATACCTATTGAGGAGATTGTGGCATGCGAGTACTAATAGGAGGAATGAAACCAACTTGAAATTTAGGCCACCGTTTGGCCTTAAATACCCGATGAAATTCAGTAGGCTCATCACCATTAGGACATATATGCTCGAACTCCCACGATAGAAACCTTCAGTTGCCTTGTCTATCCTTCTCTACCATCATAGGATAATGGAAGTAGATTTAATAGAGAATGGGAAATTCAACATCGAGAGATCTTTTGTAAACTTGGAAGAATGCTTGAAGTTCGAGAACAAATATTTTGTGGTCGAACTAATGAGTTTCCACCGGTCTATGGCCAATATAGGTATAGACCATTGATAAACAAGACTGATTTTTTTTTAACAGAATAAACCTTAAATGATTATAAGGATGAATATAAAAGACATAATATCAGACATCCATATAATATATCCCAATGAAGAGTTTGAGGAAAATTGGCAGACTTGAGTCCTGGAATTGTTTCATTTGTCAATATGTACAATTTTGCGGATTATACACTTGAAGAAAGAGATATGATTTAGAGTATCATGGTTGACACGATCAATAATTTCAATCGAACCACTTTCAATGGGAATGTTTCTGTAAAAATTATGTCTTTCGAGAATCTCTAGATGACCATAAGAATTATTGTTGAAAATATTGGATGACATCCTCTTGAACATGCTCTTTTCGAAGATTTTTGGGGAATCAAAGAATAAGAAAAGTTTTTTGGGTAAAAGGTTTGACATAATAATGAGGCACATATGTTGGTTGACTATGAGTAGCAATAGTACTAGGAGATTGAGGAGGTTGAACTTGGAGAATTTAAGAATATGTGACAGGAGTTTCAGAACATGGTAATGGAGGGAAATCAACCAATGTTGAAAACCTATTCTGTGTTGAAATATATGGAGTAGGAGACTTGGACGGAGAAGGACTCAAAAACACTATCCGAGGTGGCTTCGTTGGAGTAATTGGAGGTGTTGATCCTTGAGTAAGTAACAATGGTAACACTCTCTTCCCGATAGACTCACTTTTCTTTAGTGGAGGCATATCTCTTACTCTTTCTTTTCTTGCACAAACTCTCTTTTGAGGAAGTCATGAAGTGAATTGGTCTCTCCCTTTATATAGTCAATATCGATATAAAAAAACATGCAAAAATTTATTTAGAAAGAAGATTTTTAACATCTTTTTACAAAATGTCTTTAGCTGATTTGCAATCAATGTATAGAAGAAATTTTTTATTAAAAAGATCATCTTGAAATTTTAATATACATAGGATAATAGATAAAATCTCTTTTTTAGTAGTTGAATAATTCTTTTACGGATCAATCCAAATATCATAATGAAATCATACAATATGTTCTTTGACAACAATTTGTTGTTTAAGAATCTCACAATAGCCGATATCATAGATATCAGTTTCAATTATAAGAGAAGCTTCAGGGTTTGGTATTAGTTTATCAAACTTGTTTATCTCACTATTAGTCTATCTCACTATGAGTTTATCAAACTTGGTTTGTGTCAGTTTACACTAACAGTTGGTTTAACCTTGTTTAACAATGATGGTTAGCCTCGTTAACCGTTGGTCAGCCATAGAAGATAGTCCTCATAGGTGGTCCCATGGAAGGCAGCCCTGTTAGCATAAGTGAGAATTGAAACATATATAAGTTTAGATAGCATTAATAAGATGAGTATAGTCACCAAATTCTTTTTTAAAGGTAAAACTTTGATGTCCTCTTATCAACAAAGTATCAATCCTAAGTCATAAGAATATTCAACTAATCTTAGTGAACTTTTTTTTTCCTAATTTAGATTATTGTTTACATATGAAGAAAATACATGCAGTTCCTTTTATATTATTTTATATAAATTGACACATTTAATTTTAAACAATTATTTTATATTAAAACAAATGAAAAAGTATACCAATTGAAAATGATTTTCATTTTATCCATGTGCTCAACTCTAATATGGTAAAATCATATAAAATTTATTTGCATTATGGGTGTATGCAAGTTAGCATAAAACAATTACTCGTCGGGGATTAAATCGACCTATTTTAATAGATTTGAGAGCTGCTACCATGTATAAATATAATGAATCTCAAATTACTTTGGTACAATCTAATACTTGTAATGATAATCCAATGTTTTTTAATGTTATCCCGACTATATGATGGATTTATATGATTTAATAATTCTTAATACTTTGATTTTAGATATTCATACTAAGAATACCTATGCATAAGCAAAGAGAAGAGAATTTCTAGTTAAGATTAAATTTCAAAGTTTTATCCAAAGCCAATACTAAATCATTAATTAAGAGTGAACCCAGTCATACCATATTATTAAAAGCAAATCCTGAAAATGAAGTATAAACACCAAAATTACTTAAATGGAATGTGTTAGCAATGTGCAATCCCTTCAATGTATGAAATTGATGAACAAAACTTTAGAGTAGGACATGCTTGTAGTTAGTTGTTTAAGTTAAGAACCATGATAGTGAGTTGCAGTATAGGGAAGCACGCAGTAGAGCAACATACAATAGTTGGAAGACCAATGTTGAACACTTGGATACAGACTACTATAAAAGGTTCTAGATAAACAACTTAGACAAACATAGACAGTAAAAAACCACAAATATTCAAGGGACTAGAATTGAAATCTCAGAATTAAAGTCACATCACAATGCAGCAGACGAGGTACAACAGAGCTGGCTTGCAACAGAGGCGAAAGCGCAACGGACTGGAAATGCAAAGTGAATGGACAATTATTTGAGCAACGGTCATATCAAAGATTTGAGGTTCGAAAATCTGTACGAAGTTGACAGTTGTTATGAGGAGGTCTGTCAACATCATTGAGGATTTGCACAAGGGATAAACAGAAAGCTGTCAATGTCAAAATAGTGTAGTCACGGGTTCTAATTCCCTGAGTCTATAAAAAGAGATTGATCAAACTCAGAGAAGAGTGACAACAATTGAGGATTTCATTTGCAAGCAAGAAAATTCTCTCAAGTGTTGAGAAATCGTTCTCAATAGCTGTGAAGAAAGATATGAGGAAAGAAGTTCACTAGTCTCCATCAAGAATAATACTTGGAGTAGAGCTTCTGGAGAAGATCTGTGCAACGTTCTAGGTTCTAACCTTAACAAGTTTTGTACTTGTAAGGGGTTGTCTTATAAGCCACAAACGAAAAGATAGTGAACTCACCCCCTTGACTTGACCACACTCATTATCAAGAAAAGACTGGACTAAGCTTTTGTTGATCAATTAACAACAATTGTTTAAACCATTACAAAAATCTTGAGGTCCCATTGGAAGTAATCTGGTCAAAGCATTTGGGCGAGTTACACTTTTTAATAGTGACAAACAAATTATCTCGCTCTTCTATCAATTTATTTAATTTGGCACTTTTTGGGTTTCCACGGTGCCTTTCAACGTGTCTACCTCTGCCTTTAGTAGAGTAAAGGTACTATGAGTTTCATGGCCAGACGCAGTAAAATCATCTCTCGCTAAGAGAAGTATCTCATGTTCAGCAGAGTCTGTTATACATTTTAAAGCAATTAAGGAACTCTTTGGATAGATCTTTGACCAACCTGCTCAAGTGAGACATAGTAACAAAAGGATGAGAGAAGTCATATACCTCGCGTATGTCGCATGCCTTCTTAGCCATCAGACAGACTTGTTCATCATTTGATTCTGAATCTGATGATTCATTGTCACTCCATGTCGTGCCTGCCATCAAATCACCAGTCTTGCCATAATTGAAGCAAGCATCCTTGGAATTCTTCTTTCTGGTCACTTGATTCTTGGATGTCTTGATTCCATTTCCAATTAATCTCCCTAGACACTTTGTAATGAAAGATACCATTTCATCCTTTTCGTCTTATTCATGAGACTCATCATCATTTCTTGTCACAGGTTGATTTTTAAAACCCTTCAGTGCTATTATAGCATTTGAGGTAGTCTGAGATCGTTTTTGATCTATCTCTAGTTGGTATGTCAATAGATTACCATATAGATCTTATAGAGTCATCATTGACAGATCCTTTGTCTCTTTAACAACAGTAGTCTTGGAATCCTAGCTATCCAATAGCCCCCGAATAAACTTTAGATTGGAATCCTCCTTAATATACACCTTCCCATACGTCGTGAGAGAGTTTAATAGTATGTTGAACCTCTCAAAGATGTCAGTAAGCATCTCACCAGAATTGGTTTTAAAGAATTCATATTGTTGCACCGATATAGACAGTCTGTTCTTACGAACATCATTCGTCCCTTCATTCTTGACTACCAAGACATCCTAGACTTTTTTAGCAAAAGTACAATAGACCATGCCCGAAAAGATCTTCATCAAGAGCCTAAAATAGTATGTTCATAGCCTTCTGGTATATTGTGACTTTCTTCTTATTATCCTCTGTCCACTCAGATTTGGATATACGCATTAGGATTGTGAAAGTGGCAGATTCAGCCTTCTTTGAAAGATGAGGATCCTTGAGAATCGTCTCATAGAGAGCCTTATCTATAGCGTCCAAAAAAATCTTCATTCTAACCTTCCAATTGCCAAACTTTTCAATGTTGCACATTGGAGGTCTCAAACTCAAATTATTGTTAGTTATATTGAAAACACAGAGTATCACACAAAAGAATCACAACCAGGATCTCTTCACAAAAGTAAGTAAAGAACCGCTCTAATACCATATGAAAGTTCATGATTGTATGAAGAATATACTATAGGGGGTGAATAAACTGTTCTAAATTTTTTTTTCGCGTAAAAGTTATCTATGTAGTAGAAAAATTATAATCTGAGTAAATCTGATCAGACGAACAACTCTGATCTCAATCAGAAAATTATGATCAAGATTTCAACAGATGATGATCAATCTATCAACTAATTAACAGTCTAATAACTAAACAGACTACTGATCTAAAGATGATGTTTGATCAAGAATCTTAATCCAATTCGACTGTCAAACAGAGAACTGTGGAATGTACAATTTACCCTATGATCAAACTATCCCATAATTAAGATTCTTATTATTAGGGTCCTGATTTCGATCAGACGAACAAATTAACTATAAACAAATCAACAAAGATGAAAGTAGAAATGAAAAATACATAATTCATAGTGATTCAAACTCAAATCAGTGTTAACTAACTGATTTAAACTGAATCCACTCTATCTCTTATTAGAAGTATAATAACCAAGAAGGAAATCCATTAGATCATCTCGGATCACAGTTTAACAGATTGATTTTTCAGGGTCACTCAACAACCTTTACATGCAACCAGATTTCAACAAATCTAACAACAATCGATCCTTGCAGGATCCATCAAACAATCTTAGCAGATTGCCAAAAGGAACACACTCATAGAGGATGAAGATATACACCAATCAACATCTTCACAATGATGTTCCTGAGAAAACTGATTCTTGATGAACACCTGAGAGTTTTCTTAATGAGAGGAGAGGGAGAGGGAGGGAGGGAGGGAGAGAACTTTGAGCACTTTGATTCGAATACGTGTATTTAGAAGTCAGTTTTTTTTTCTCTTTTCCTCTGTAGTCTTACTTTGAGCAAGGCTTGAGGATCGCTCTCCAATCAATCCCCAATTCTCTTTCAAGAAGTCCAACAACCCATCTTGACTAGAAGTCAACAGAGTCTTCCTTCATCAGATGGATGTCTCAACAGATAACCCCAGAAGACTAACTTATCTGATCTGATGCGTATAGTCAGTAGACCTTTTCAAACCAATCTGACAACTGATCTGATTTCAACTGAACTGATACTCACAAACCCACTGGGTCAGACACGATAACAACAGAACCCAAAAGATTTATCCTTAACAGATCAACAATTCTGTCCAGAGCTTCTACTTAAGACTTATTTGACCCAAGACAACTGTTCTACCAAGTGCTTTCACTGTTATGATTCTTACTGTTTGATACACGTCATCTAACAACGTACCTATACTATCAATACACTTCATCTCAAGTGTTAGCAATTCTTCGATTCATCAAGTTCATTTAATATATTTTCATGATCTTACCACCATACGATAATATTTTCCCTTCGATCTTAAGGAAATCCTCTTATAATATAACACGTTCGAGGCTTCTCTCCATTTTTATCATCCTGCACTAAAACGATGGGCTATCTCCTCATCCATTTCTCCATTCCCTTCTATCACGGATCCAAGATACCTGCAAGATTGTGTGATTGGGATCACCTCTGAGCCAATCCGAATTGTCGAGTCTGATACACCAAGGGACACACTAAATTCGTACTCTATGTACTCTATCTTTGTTCAACTAAACCGAAAGCCCTTTCACTCCAATTTTTCTCACTATCTTGCTAACTTTTCATTCACACCATTTCTTGTCTCATTGGTTAAGACAATATTATCAGCAAATAACATGCACCACATGATCTCGTCTTGAATGTCCCTTTGTCAACTTATCCATACTTGTTGTAAAAAGAAAAGGACCAAGGGCAGATACTTGGTGTAGTCCTACTCGTAAAGGAAAGTGCTCTGTAATCCCTTGTCCAGTCCTTACGCTGGTCGATACTCCATCAGATGTGTCTCTAATTGCTCTTATATAAATTGATGATACTTTGCATCGCAAATAACTCCACAAAACATTATGTGGAACTCTATCGTACATCTTCTCAAGATCGATGAAAACTATGGGCAAATCCTTCCGATAAGTCCTATAACGCTCTGTCAATCTCCTCAGAAGGTGTATCGCTCCAAAGTGGACCTTCCTGGCATGAAACCAAATTGATTGTCCGTAATATCAATAATTTCTCGTAATCTTCCCTCCATTGCCTTCTCCCAAAGCTTCATTGAATGACTCAACAACTTAATACCCTTATAATTGGTGCAACACCGAACTTCCCCTTTCCTCTTGTAAAGGGGGACTATTAAACATAGTCCACTATTCATATGGCGTCCTACCAGTTCATAGAATAATATTGAATAAATATGTCAACCAAATAATTTCTTCATGTCCAAGGCACTTCCAAGCCTCTATAGGAATATCATCTAGCCCTTGTGCACTGCCATTCCCCATTCGTCGTATCTCTTTCTTGACTTTTTCTATACTGATGTCTTCTACTATTAAAGCATCATGTACCTCTCGTTCAATATTTGATTCCTCGTCTACTCCTCTAATGTCATGCTCATTAAAGAGCTCATGAAAATACCTCCTTCATTTGTCCTTGATAGCTATCTCCTCCACCAACACCTGCCCTCATTCATTCTTAATACATTGAATCTGATCCATATCTTTGGTCCTTTACTCTCTCACTCGAGCTATTCTAAAGATATCATTTTTTTTCCCTCTTTAATGTCGAGTCGCTCATATAATCAATCATATGCTCTTACCTTTCCTTTTGCCACCATCTTCTTAGCTTTTCGTCTTGCGGATCTGTATCTTTCTCTATTGTCGACCCTCTCCTCAACGCTCACGATCTCCCGTCACACATTTGTATGCTTCTTGTTTTACTTTTATTTTCTCTTTGATATCTACACTCCACCATCATGTTTTCCTGGTTGATTTGAATCCACTCATCGTCATAACCAACACTGCCCTATCTATACTCCTCAATCTCTCCACTATACGTACCGACAAGCTATTCGAATCCGCATCTAATACAGATGTCAGAATACCGTCTACTAGCACCATTGTTTTGAATTCTTATGCCTTTTTACCTTTGAGATCTTGCCATTTAATTCGTGAATGACGTCTTGTACTCCTCGTCCTCCTCCCATTCTTCATCCATAAATCCATCACCAATAACTTATGTTGGGTCTTCAGACAATCATTAGAGATAACTTTACAATATCTACATCTAACTTTATGGCTACATCTGCACATAAAAGAGTTAATCTATGTCCTCGTAGCACGGCTCACAAAAATCGCTAAATGATTTTGTGGTTTGTTGAAGAAAGAGTTAGCAATTACTATGTCATAAGCCACTACAAAATCTCGTAAAGAAACTCCATCTTCATTACGTTCATCGTAACCAAATCCGCCATGTACCATATCACATCCTGTTGCTTGTCTGCCAATGTGCCCATTAAAATCGCCCCCAATAACCACTTTCTTCGATGATGGGATCTCCCTGATCGTTTCATCTAGATCCTCCCAAAATTCCTTTTATCTCATTGATTTCTCCTACTTGGTATGCATAAGCACTAATTACGTTCCAAGATTCAATTCCGATAATCAACTTGATCGTCATGATTCTATCGTTAATCATGTGAACCTCAACCACTTGATCTTGAAGCAACTCTTCCACTATAATGCCTACCCCATGCATTTCTGCCCCTTGTTTGTCCTTAATACCAGAACATATATCCATTTATTACTCTACCTTTGTTTTCCACCCATTTTGTCTCTTTTAAACATGCTATATCTTTTTATCTTTTGTTTTCTTAAAGTCTCTACTAATTCTAAAGATTCACCCATCACTTACCAATATGCCCGATATCAAACCGAAGTCTATCATCTTTCATGACCCTAACATCAGTAACATGACATCTCCCGCTACTAACTAATGCATGTAATGCAGCCACACTAATAACGATTGAACGTATAAACTATCACTACTGATACACTAGATGCAAATTTAAATAACACTAATAATAACTATGATGACGACGACGACCATCACCACCGCAATAATAATAATAATCATATGCTCACCGATGCTTACCAGCGTGACTAGTTACCTCAAAGATGCAAGACGATGATCCACTTGTTCTGTTCTTCACTAATTACCCTTGCGTAAAAAAGAAAAAAAAAAAGAAAAAAAAGCGAGGTTGAGTGTTTATGTTCTGCTAATTAGATTGGGGATTTTTGGTGGTGTTATAACCAGTGATACCCGTCAATTGGGATTGTTGGTGGTGGTGATTATAATGGTCAAGGTGGTGGTAGTAAGGCTTGGGAAGATGAGAGGAAGACAATGGGAGGATGTGGTGGTGATGGGTTGGGTTGTTGATGGAGATGGGTGGCGATGGGTGGTTGGGCTGTGGCGAGAGAGGGACGATGAGGATGGGTGGTGATGGGGTGTTGATAAGGATGGGTGGCGATGGGGTACGAGAGGATGGGATGGGTCATCGGAATGGCTTCGACCGCCGACGTCGGAGAGAGAGAGCCGTTTGCAGTGGGAGAGAAACTGTTCGGAGAGAGGAAAGGAGCCGATAGTTTCCCTCTCTTCTTCATCAATCATTGAATTCTTCTTCTCTCAAACAAATCATCATCTCCTCTCTCTCCCTTGCTTTTCTTGCTCTCTCTCAAATAATGGCACGTTCGTCTACTTCATACTTCAAAATCGACCCACACTCCGACGTCCTTCAATCTCCAATTCGCTTTCCATCCCTTCATTCGATACTACCACTACGACCAGAGGAACGGAGAGCCAATAGTGACCCATGTGGTGAAGGTTCCCTTCGAACGTCTTGTCGATGCAGAACCTTTCCCTCCACCACCCTGCGACTTCCCTGATACGGAGGCTCGATTGGCCCTATCTTCGTGGATGCAAGAAAGGAAGGTAAATCCTGATTGTGTCGCTCCTCTTATGAATGAATTGCTTGTCCGCTGTAGTAGGTGTTATGTAGGGTTGGTGATTATCGGCCGGAATCATTCCATCTATTATTTACTGATTAAGGTTATATCCTGATAAGATATTTTATAGATTTAATTTATTTTATAAAATAAATAAGTTATGCAAATAATTTTATGTTTTTTTTCAAATGAATAAGTTATCTAAATAGTTTTTTAAAGTCGGGTATTTTGAGATTTAGTCATTCTTTCTAAGATACAATCAATCACGATAATTCATAATAGAATAAGAATAAACAACATTTATCAGATTCTTTATCCTCATAATTAAAAGATCCGATGATATATCGATCATTTTTTTGGGTAAAATAAATTTAGGAAAAAATTAAAAACTTTAATATATATCTTATAAAATAGATATTTATCTATAAAATAATTAAAATCATATCAAATTTTAGGTTTGTTCTCAATGTCTATCACCTCCATATATTCATAATAGTCAAATCTATTTATATTTGCTGCGTGTATGACTCTATGGTACACAGACCAGCTGTGTCTATGTGGATCAATATCAAGCTGGTGCGTGAATGCTCTAATTTGCACAGTTCGGCAAAACTTGGTGACTTTGAGAGGATACCGGGGCGAGCAAAGGAAGAGGATAGTTCTATTTGTATGGAGGATTTTGATAGGCTAGGCACTGGTATTTCCCCTTGTCTTCATCTCTTCCATAGAGATTGCATCGGTACCACACCTGTCCTCCTTGCCGCCGCGATTTACATGTGATGTTATTCTGATTTTGATAGCAAAACACATCAGCAACAACGTGCTTCAGTTTTCAAGAAAAGCAAGTACAGTTTTGACTTCATAATCCCATAGTTGTACAAATGTGATCACTTGATTGTTGTATGTGCTAGCATGTAAATAACTCATGTCCTGCTTGTGGTATGGATTTCATGTCCGATTGAGTCAAATATTTGGCGCTAATGCCATTTTGTGAGTAATTCAATGTGCGTTTGTACTCCTATCCTGTTCCAGTTGATGGTCTTACTGCACAAAAGAGAGGGAGTAATGGAAGATTAGTACTACACCAATGTCACAATCATCAAAATGTAAAACATTGATGCTTCATCCAAATCTAATTTTTACCCACTTTATTAACCACTTACAAAGCTTACAAATTTCAAACCAGTCATAGGCATTACAATGCCAAAATGGAACAATGTAAGCATCGTATCGAAGCGATCCTCACAACTTTGTGTGCTCTGGTCGGTGAGTAAACTCAAAATCTATATGCACGAATGCTCGTTCTACATCAGGTAATTGCTCTATCTTCTCCTGGAGTTTTTCTCCAATGTCATGAGCTTGGATCAGGAGCATGTTCTCGGGGAGCACTATGTCCACCTCAACGAAGTAATTTGAACCAAATGTATAAGCTCTCACGGTGTCGATGTGCTTGATATCTTCGTGATGATTCCATATCAAATATGTTAGTTTCGCCAAAAATTCAGGTGGTGCTGTCCTCCCAATTAGTGACCACACATTCTCGATCACAGTTCTTGCCCATGAACTGATGGTGTACACAGCTATCTGCATTTACAGGGATCACATATTAGCAACTGCACATAAATGGGAAGAGATCCAAATTGTGAACTGTAAAGCTTATTGTAAACTGAAGAAGCATGGTTTTCTAACTGCACTAGATCACCTACCAGGCATCTTTTGGGTATGTAAAATCATTCAAATGGAATGGTGCACAAAGCCCAATTATCAGGTAGACCTAGCGATGGCAGGCTGCAGCTAACTTGCTCCTCAAGGACTAGAAAAATGTCCTCTCATTTTCAACATAATTGATGGTTGAATGTTGGGCTCGTTAAGGTTATTGGTGGGGTGATTAGATATATGAACACCGAGAGACCACCTTTCGCATTAGTTCTCTAATTATTCGACTGATACCGTTCTAGTATTTATATCCCTCTGATACTAGAAGGTACAAAGGAATGAAAGGTGATTTCTGTTCGAAACTAGCTTATAAAGCTGGTTGGTGTTGAAAAATGATAGATCAGAAAGTCTAATCACGATGCATCTACTGCAGCACTCCTAAATAATGGAAATCATGAAAACTGGCTGTACTTGAGATAATTGTCTTTTATATGAGTAGAAAATTTGTGCATATATGAATAGCGCACTCACAATTATTGCTCCCATGGGATCAATCCACCACCGGAAGCGAATGGCTAGAACCGCAGCCGCAAGTCCAATAGAGTTAGTAACCACATCAAAGAAGTGATCCTGAGCATATGCTCTGACAATCTCATTTTTGAATTGACGGCAATAAACCATCAGAATAAACTTCACGCCAGTAACAGATACCATAATCCCAATCATCCACATTTCCTGGTTGTGATCAACTTTAGGTCCAGTCTGTGGCAAAAAGAAAATAGTAAGCATCAATCCTGAGCAACAGTTATATTTACCCTTTCAGAGATAAATGCATGTAAGAACCAGTGATCGAAGTAAGGCTCCACGATTATCATCGTAAACTTCCTACAAGTAAATACAGTTCCTCGCCGAGAAACTTCTAGATCAATTATCCTCACAAAGCAGAGCCGAAATATTTATATAGATTACTTTTTGATTTTTTAGGAGCAAACTTGTCTCATCTACATTCATATAGAATCTGATTTTTTCTTGGATTGCCTCTTGCCAGTTGGAATTGTTTTCTCAGAATGGACTGGCAGAAACCAGTAGTATACATGTAGGATCTGCATACTCCTGTCCTGTCTGAACATGATTTTCCCTTTGCTCAAGGCTTGAGTATGCTTCAGCTATTCCTATTTCCAAATACATCTTTAAACCGAATGCTCTTCAATATAGTCCAAGACCATAATGTTATTCAGATCTTATCAATGACTAATATGGTTACAAGATTGGATTTTTTATTTTTATTTTTTGACAAATGGAAATTGAAATATTGAATGCATGCTCGTTACACTTTCTGTACTTTACTATCAGAAAAGTAGGTTTTGGATTCTCATACCTTCGAAATGAGGTTTCGAATAGACTCCATTATTATCTGTAGTCCAAGGGTGGCCATCACTGATGCAAAAACGATTATACCCTACATAAACCAATGAAAAGTGGGATTATTCTGAAATTGTGTAAGACACAGCTGGTTAAAACGAAGCAAGGGATGCCTCAGTCCACACAATGTGAAGAATAAAGGATTATTCATGTGATTGACCTTGGGACTGCGAGATTATCACTAGAAATAGACAAAGCGGAATAGATATTTTCTTGGGCTTCATACAGTTTCCTGGGATTGATCTTCAATTTTGGGGTAAGACTGTGTTGGGGAAAATAGCAGGAAAGGTTGGGAAGCCAATTTGCACAGATCATATGACTACTATGAAAAACCGGATCTCATACCCCAGGATATTAGTGGAGGTTGATATTAATAAGGAGCCTGTTGAGGAAGTTTCGTTCATTGGACCATCTTGGTGAGAGATGTGTTTAGTCTGTGCTTCATGAATGGTTTCCTTTGAAATGAAAACGTTGCTTGAACAGGGGGCACAAGGAGACTGAATGTAAAACAAGGCTGAAACAACAGCAAGTCTGGAGGCCTAAGAATGATTTGAATGGCGTTTCTGTACCTGCTAAAGAGGGGCAATCTGTTAATAAGGAATCTGCTAAGAATGTCCCGGAGCCAGCTAAAACTAAGACGCCTGCTATTGAGGGGAACCCAATCAATAAGGATGATGCTGAATGGACTTTGGTAAAGGGCATTGGCAAACTGAGCTCTGGGTCTAAAGAGAAGTCCGGTACTCAATGGAAGCAAGAGAATGAATTTCAGTTGCTAAGTCCAGTTGAAGGGGATCCTGCTATTAGCAATAGGATACATATGCAGGTGGAAAATATTCTAGCCCCTCTGCAGGGGTTAATTTCTATATGATTGGTGTATGGAATTTGAGAGGAGTCAATAAGCTAGATAAGCAAGCAGGTGTGAGGCATTTTATTTCTTAGAATAAGGTAAGTCTGGTTGACTTGCTTGAGACTCCTGTGAAGGCGTCTAAGTTTAATAAAACTTTTAAAGCTATTTGTCCTAACTGGTGCTATCTTAACAACTATTATTTTGCTATAAATGGGAGAATTTGGGTGGATGGAATCCTTTGATATGGTAGGTGAAATACTTGGATGGTAATGATGAAGTATTGCATTGTGAGGCAGAGTTTGAACAGCAGAGTTTCAATGTGTCCTTTGTCTATGCTTGTAATATGAAACCTCAGAGAGTTAGACTGTGGAGCTCTTTGGAGAAATTAAGACAAGTATGTTCCTTAGTTAATTGCTGGTGACTTTAATGCTTTCATTCATGTGGAAGAAAAAGTGGGTTATGGAGGCATAAGTGTGGACCCTTGTTCTGTTATGGAAAACTGCATCATGTCATGTGGTGTTGAGGATCTTAGTGTTAAGAATTTTGATCACAAATAAAGGAAGAAAAGTATTCTATTGATGAATAGAATTGAGATTCTACAAATCCCTCAAAAAACTTCCTAAACCGATGCAATCATCGGAGGTAGACACTTTGTATTGTGTTTGATCCCTTTGCTTCTGGAGGATGGGATGATTTTTCAGGCTCAACCCCTTCCCCTTTTATAGTGATGAAGGTAGGAAATGTGAAAGAACTAAAAACGTGTTTTTGGTTTTCACCGGCCACTATTCACATGTGCACCGGCCACATGTTCACCGGCCACTGTTCACACATGCACCGGCCAAGCATTTGGCTGGACCTATCACTTAGGGGGTTTGTTGCGTTTCATACATGGAGTAATAATCAGAATCAAGCTTCCTGGATGAGGATAAAGCTAGATCGTGCTATGGGCAATCACCTATGGTTGGAAACCTATGAACAAGTGGAAGCCTTCTTCACAGAACCTCTCACATCACATCACTCAGCTATCCTGACCCGCTTAAAGCAAGGAAGGGTAGGTGAATTCCCTTTTCGCTTATTGAATGCCTGGTGTTCTGATCCTGGTTTCTTAAACCTTGTTACTAAAAGTTGGGATGTGAATGTGGTGGGTAACCCTATGTTTCAAGTATTTGAGAAGCTGAGGCTGCTTAAGACTAAGCTCAAGCAACTACATACGGAAGCTTACCTGGATATTGCTGAGAACGTGAGGAAGGGGGAGGAGAATTTAATTGAAGCTCACGTAAGACTTCGAGCTCAATATACTGCTCAGAATAGAGATGAGGTAGCTGCTCTCCGGAAAGAATATATGATTTTGATGAGGATTCAAGATGAAATCCTGAAGCAAAGGGTAAAGGATCAATGGCTCAATTTGATGGATAGAAATACGAATTTTTTTATTCAATTATAAAGAGTAAAAGAACGAAAACTTAGATTAGCAGTTTGACTGTGGATGAAGGAGTTAGGCTCACTGATGATCTTTTAATCAAAGAGGCCCTTTTGAATGGAGTCCAGAAGTTGATAGGTACTGAAGTCCCTAGCAGTGCAGCTATCAAATCAAAAAACCTCTCTGAAGGAGGAGTGTTGACTGAGGAACAACAAAGTGGCCTTATTCTGGATTTTACTGATGAGGATATATATACCATGCCTTGCATGATATTGATGATGGGAAAACTCCTGACAGTAATGGATATACTGCTATGTTCTTTAAGAAAGCATGGACCGTTGTGGGTGCTGATGTGTCAAAGGCTGTCAGATATTTTTTCAGAACTGGTAAGATGATGAATGCTATGCATTCTACTGTTACATACTTGGCTGCCAAAGTTGAGAATGCTTCATCTGTTGGTGACTATAGACCAATTGCATGATGCAATGTGGTTTATAAAATAATATCCAAGATGCTGTTCAATAGAATCAAGTTGGTGCTGCCTTCCTTGATTAGTTGTTCGCAAAGTGCTTCTGTTGGCAACAGAAGCATTGGAGACAATATCCTGATTTGTCATGATTTGATATGTGGCTATGATCGAAAAGGAAATTCTCCCAGATGTTTGATTAAAATTGATATCCGCAAGACCTATGATACTCTGAATTGGAGCTTTGTTCATGATATTCTTGCTGCTTTGGGCTTTCCTGGTCTATTTTGTAAATGGGTAATGGCATGTATCCCTTTTGTGATGTTCTCTATTAGTGTTAATTGAGAATATTTTGGATATTTTCATGGTAAGAGAGGCATTTCTCAAGGAGATCTCCTCTCTCCATATATCTTTGTCTAGGCCATGGAGTACATGTCCAGGTGCTTGAGGAGAAATAGCATAAAACCTGTTTTTTGACTCCATCCTAGGTGTAAAAGGATGAAGATTATTGAGTTGTGCTTTGTGGATGACCTAATGATATTACTTAAAGTTGATATAGATTTACTAAGACTCGTCAAGAAGCAGTTAAGGCATTTTGTTGATGTGTCTGGCTTGGAGGCCAACCAAGGCAAAAGCTGTATGTCTTTTGGTGGGAAAGATGAGGAGCACCGAAGAGATATGGCAGAATTCATGGGTTTCCATAAAGGCTCCCTTCTAGTTCGTTATCTAGGAGTCCCTTTGACATAAAAAAAGCTTAATGTTGTCCAATACAAGCCCTCACATTGGTAAAATCACAGCAAGGATTACAAGTCGGAATGCCAGATTACTTTCCTATGCTGGCAGGCTGCAACTTATCAAGGCTGTGCTATACTCCTTGCAGGGTATATTGGTACTAGATTTTTTTCCTTCCTAAATCTGTTATTGATGATGTTGAGAGTATATGCAGAGCTTATTTCTGGACTGGTGTAGCATTACAACGAAATTGAGCTCATGTGTCGTGGAAGGA